>PVLD010022134.1:0-29909 GCA_004027595.1 Dinomys branickii | reverse complement strand
CCGCTTCCGGCGGCGTTTGGGGCCCCCCGCGCGGCTCGCCCGACACTCGCGAAACGTGGGATTGCCGGGCGTCTCCACCGCTAACAAGCCGATCTCTGTTGGGAGTCGCCGGGGGGCTGCACCGGCTCGGGAGGCGGGAGGGATCGAGGCGTCCGTGCTCTCAGGGCGCTAGGGCCCAGCAAATCCTTCTCTCCGCTTCCGGCTGCACTTGGGGCCCTCCGCGCGGCTCGCCCGACACGCGCGAAACGTGGGATTGCCGGGCGTCTCCGCCGCTAGCAAGCCGATCTCTGTCGGGAGTCGCCGGGGGGCTGCACCAGCTCGGGAGGCGGGAGGGCCCGAGGCGGCCGCGCTCCCACTGCGCTTGGACCGATCCCAGCTTCTTCCCCGCGGGGATCGTCCCTGGCTCCCTGCGTCTGGGACTTTCCCATGTCTCGCCCCGGCAGCCTGGTCCTCCCTACCACATCTCCCCCGGCATCTCAGAGAAATACGCCCAGTTTAAACTTCCCAGCCGAGGTCCCGGCATTCACGCTCGCCAAGTCTGTCTCGAGCTGGTGGTGTTTATTAAGGAGGTTCGCTCCCTTGCTGCTCACCTGGTTGCCATCTTCCCCGGATCCTGAAGAGATCTCTATTGCTTGAGAAGGAAGCCACAGAGTGCCATGTTCCAGAATGGTGTTGGTGGCCACAGCAGGTTCCAGAAAGGAGGCAGCAAAGAGAATTTGTTCCTCAGAATTGGATTCAGTGTGCCCAGCGATCCCGGCACTCGACCCCTTCTGCTTCTGGCTTTGTTCCCTTAGCAAGGGGTTCTCCGCAGGCAGCAGCGTGAGGTTGTAACCTCGGCAGTAGCTTTTAAGCAAATACTTGCTTGTATAATGACATTTTGGCTATTGATGGACTGCAGAGACATCTGTAGTCCCCTAGTATTCTGTCATTGAGGGACGTAGTAGCTGTCTCAGTTTGTGTGAGTTCTCTCCATAATGTTTTCACAACCATGAAGCCATCTGTGCCTTGCTCAGAATGTGGCCTATCCTTCACTTGTGCATGACCATATCCATGACTATAAAACTTTAAGAAGTTTCAAGATGCTGAACAGAGCTTTAATTGTCTGCAGTTATATATCAGTGATTTTGAAAAGATAAACTATTCCCATGGCCTTGCACGTAAAATTTATCATCATTCCATTTATAAGATGGGCCCAGAACCATTACTGTGATCCCTGTGAAGGTGAATCTGCTGCACCAGGTGTCAGATGTCAGATGGGTAAGAGGAGGGTCATGCCCCTGCCACCCCAAAACAATAGTCAAGTCAAAATACAGGGTTGAATGATGAGCATAAGATGAGGAAATAAAATTTAAAAGGAAATTAGAAAATGAGAAATTCTGAATAAGTAGAAAAAACAACATAAGAAAAGTGGTACCCACATAGAGAGCAAGTTCTTCTTGATGAGAACTTTACTGACCATCTCTTGAAAGTAAACTAAGTAAGTTTCTTAGAATTGATGTCTTTAGGCAAATTTTAAAATGCAATGTTTATTAACATTATGCAGAGAATGTTATTGTAAATAACAAACAGGAAGTAAGTCCTATAGAAAAGGAGAGGATTTTTGTGAGTGATTCTTGACTTCCATAGTTAAACCTGTTAAATGCATGACTCCAAATATAGTTCAAGCTTCCTGTAGAGCAGGCTTTCTGCTAAATTCTAGGCAACAGAGAATGAGACTGAGCGTTTCTCATCTTAAGGAAATGACAGTGAAAGGTGGGAACATATGTGAAAGGAGAGGATTAGTAGACAGAGTGAGACCTGTAATCATAGAGCAGGACACTGGGAGGGAATTTGACCAAGTGCTGAGCCTGCAGAGCGGCCTTTCTAGAGGATGTGATGTGAAGGATGGGCAGAATTTAGCTGACACAAAGCATCTGAGAATAGGGAATCAAGAACCTTGTGTACAACATGACAGGAAGTGAGGGAGAACATGTTGTATCCTAGGAAGAACAATCCTTATAACTGAAAGGGTCACATTCCAGAAATGTCCTGTGAATGCAGACCATGGTAGGAACAGATGAGGCTCACGAAAAGTCCTAGACCAGGTCACCTTAATGAAGGGCCTATCTCTATTCCAAATGCAAGCAGTGAATTGGAATTAATACTGATCGTTAGATCTCTACTCTAAGGTCTCATGAATATTCAGTTACTCTGGAAATGTTCTCAAATTGAGATCTTCTATTGAGTCTATTTTCCCATGTTTTTGAGCTAATTATGATGAACTTCCAATTCCTATTTAATTTTTAAAATTTTTAGCAGATTCTTGTTTGTATTTTTCTAAGTTATTTCAGCATTTAAAGGTCTGTTTCTCAGTCTTAGAATTGGATAAAGAGACAATAAGTTTTTTTTACTCTCCTTTTTGGTAACTCCATATAGTCTTTTCGCTTTAAAAAGTCTGTCTCTAAATCATGGAATTAAACCATGCACTTTAAACATGTTTGTCTTATAACCAGAATATAAGACCATACCAAAATCAAGAGAGGATCACTGCTTCACATGATTAGAGGATATAATAAAGTGATTGTCCAAAGGTGGATAACAATAAGGTTGAGGAGGGATCACCCCCTTTTCAAGTTTATCTTACTTTTCTTGTTGCTGAGACAAAATACCTGACATTCACATGTTAAAGGAGCAGAGGTGTCTTTATCTCACAGTTTGTAAGAGGTTTAAGTCCATAATTAGCTGACTTCAAGACAAAGTGGCATGGCAGACGGGTCCAGCAGAAGAGAAACAGTTCATGGTGGGGAGAAGGTAGCAGAGCAATCAAGGGACCTTAGTAGCCTTTTCTGGCCTCTTTTATACTTTATCTAGGCAATGGGAATTGGGGTGGCACCAAACCAATCAGTGGACTAATTTAGTAATAACACACCTCTATCCCAGCATCACACACTCTGGATCCAGCCACCTCTAGAAAAACCTCTGACCACATGAAGCTTTACAATGACATCTAGACATAAGCCATAATAGTTTTCAATTAAAGGGTTTGGGATTTATACTGAAATGGATGATTAATAGCTATATGACTGGTATTTGTGCATTTGAAGTCAATGAGGTCAAGAACAGGAAGACCAGATGGTTTTGATGAGGATGGCAAGATCAGGAATACAGGCAAGAGACATCTACCTAAAGAAATGGCTGTGTTGGAGATATTTAAAAAGAACCTGAGCAAAGCTAGGAGACTGAGTCTGCATTGTCAGAAGGGAGAGTAATGCTGATTTAATGCTCAGGTTAATAACATGGGCAGCTGTATGTACTTATGGGTCACATCCTGAGTATAGAACCATAGAAAGAAGAAGAGATGAGCACCTACTATGTGCCATAAATTCCCTGGGGTTTACTTTGCACACATTGCCTTAATTTCTCCAACACTCGAGAGTGCTGACTAAATATGTTGTCCAATGTGACACAGCTAGAAGATTGGATGAGGCTCAGACTCAGAGGCTTCACCTGTGTTTTATGAAATGAATACACAGTTTGAGAGTGGGGTGTGCTACTGTTTGTTTCCCACAGGTTCACAGACCGGGTCATTAATGACACACCACTGAGAGGTGGTGACATTTGAAGAGGTGTAGCCTAGGGGGCACCAAACTCATGAATGGATGAATGCTTCTTTTAAAAAAACAGATAGTCCTCTAGAGATTGCTTTAGGTCTTGTGGGAGTGATTTCAGTCTAAATAGAATAGATTACTGATCAGGAGAATTGATTGTGTTATTATTTGGATCATAGATGTTTTCCAAGGCTCTGTGTTAAAGTCTTGGTTGACAACTTGTGGTCTAGTGGGAGGCGGGGAAACTTCAGGCAGTGAGGCTTTGAAAGGAAGTGATGTGCTTTGGGCAGGTCCTTAAAGGGGATGTTGAGATCCCGGATCCTTTCTTTTTCTCTCTTTATGTCATGTTCCCATCGTGACTTACCGGGATGTCACAGGGTCAGAATACCTGACATCCACACATTAAAGGAGGAGAAGATTCTTTAGCTCACAGTTTGTAGAGGTTTCAGTCCATAATCAGTAGGGATAAGAGATCGAGGACTCAAGTCTCTGAAACTATGAGTCAAAATAAACCTTTCTTTTGGGGGGTTGATTTTCTCAGGCATTTTGCCACAGTAATAGACAGCTGACTAACACAGTTGTTATGGAGTGGGTCAGCTTCCCTTTGTCTCTCTCTTACACGTGAAATCTCTGTGCATACACCCACTTCCCTTTCTGCTTCTATGCCGTGCATTGATGCAGTAGCACAAGCCCCCACCAGAAGACAAGATGCTGGCACCATGCTCTTAGACTCCAGAACTGTGAGCTAAATGAAACTTTTTCCTTTACAAATTACCCAGCCTCAGATATTTTGTTATAACAATAGAAAATCACTAAGACGAAGTGTCTATAAAATTTCAAAATGCAAATATCAAAGTAAGAAATTAGCTATTTCAATTTTTGAGCTTGGGATAAGGTTACATAATAATTGAATATGAAGTCATGGGAATGTATGTCATTGTTCATGGAGAATGACAAGAGAGAGCCCAAGACTTCATACTGTGACATACATTTATTACAGGAAAGAGCATCTGCAGATGAGGTAGAGAAATAGCAACCACAGAAAGGGACGAAAAGAAAAAGAGCAGTGTGTCAAATGCTGCACAGGCCCTCCTCTTAAGAGGAGGGCTCGTCAGTGTCAAAGGCTGCATTGAGATTAAACTAAGTAGTGACTCAAAGGTGTTCAGGGCTTGTAGCAGTATGAAGATGGCTGGTAATGTTATACTCTTTCAGTACCTCGTGGAGTGTAGAAGTCAACCTCAGTTGCTTTTAAATTTATTTTTTTAGAGACATAAAGGGAAATGAAGAAGTGAAGGAGCGGTTATTCAAGAAGTTTGTCAGCGAGGGGAGGGAAAGTGAAGGGGTGCTTTGGTTGTGGTCTAAGAAGGCTATTTGTTGTTATTAGAGATACCCAAATACATTTAAATGCTGCCGGGCAGGAGGTACACGCCTAGGAATTCCTCTGCAGGGAATGTAAAAGGTCAGGCTTTGATTCACAGTATTTACTGTGTCTTAGTAACAAGGTAAGGTTTTCTGCTCATTTACCAAACCGAGTCATTAGGGAGATGCAATGTGTACATGCTGGTAGCTGACATTTTGGGAAGACATGAATATTCGGCATCTCCTTTGCTCCTGGGTACCGTTGTTGCAGAAGTTAACAGACTCAGCTATGATCTATGATCACTGCCTAAACACAGATACTCTAATAGATCCTGTCGATAAGCATTGAGGTGCTAGGAGGTTTTGGTAGGGTTATAAAGGGGCATATTTAGTCATGGCTGTATGTTATCTGTTACCACAGAGACATGGGAAGAAATGTGAAGGACTCTGGGACAAGGGCTGGGCAGGTGTTTTCCTCCCTCTCTTGGGTGGTGTCCATGGGTAATCCACACTGTCAGGAAATGAGAAATGCAGCAGACTCATTCCAAGTCACAGCACCGCTAATTCTGAGCCACTTTTAGGCAGCAGAGGTAAAACACTATTATATTATCAATTTTGCTTTGTTGATCTTACCTACATTTAACATCTTGAAACTATTCACAATTCTTTATTTTTATTTCTCTAATAATGCATAAGCTAGAAGTAGACTTATATTTTTTAAACTAATATTTATTGCTCTTTTTGTCACTTTAAATGTAATATTATTGTTATTTTCCCATGCATCTGTTTTGAAACTATGTATTACTTTAATTTTCTTTTCTTTTCTCTGTTTAAAATAAAACATGTAAAATTTTAAAAATATAATATAGGCTCATTATAGAGACTTGCATGGTAATGAAGCACTCAAATAGAACATTAAGCCACTTCTTGTTCATCTCTCCTATAGATAAAAGCTATTTTCATAACAGTGTTGTATCTCTGTAGATTTCATTTGTATGTAGTATTTTTTTAGGTAACACTTTAATAAAAATTGATCCAAATATCCCATGTTATTCTTTTCTTCAAATTATATTATTTTATATGTATATCTGTGCAATGGCATTACTTAAAATGGATTTAATAGCAGTACAGCATTTAATAATATAAATATATACAAATAAAATATTCAATAATACAAACAATACATTTTTTAACCATTGTACTATTCTTAGACAATCATGGGTATGGTACATAACACAGTGATAAAAATCTTTGTCCCCACTTTTTTTGTTTTGTTTTTCACAGTTGAGTTTGAACTAAGAAAAAGGTCATCAGATAGTAGGTTTCACATTATAGATATAACTTTCACAAGGCCTAATTAAATTTTTGCCACTTAATATTGCTAATGTCAAGGTCTCACTTTTATGAGATAAATTTGATATGTGTCTTCATTTTGTTTTCATCTTTGTTAATTTTAATGAGAAATATCTCAACATATACTTTTCTAGAATCAACTTTTAAAAATGACTATGCTATATAAACTATTGGTTGAAATCATGTGATTTAAGATCACACAGACTGGATTCAAACTTCAGCAAGTCTATCTCATATTTTCTATTAGCCAGTATTTTAACATACCTGGAATTCATTTTTTGTGTAATAATAATTCTAGCTAACATTTACATAGTACTTACTTAAGGTTAGGTATTCTTCTAATAGTGCTTTATATATTAGTTTAGGTCACCTCTACCACAAGCCCATGATAAAATGTGATGATATGCAAGAACATATGCTGTGGGGCTGGGGAGATAGCTCAGAGGAGTAAGTGCCTGCCTGGCAAGTGCAAGGTCCTGAGTTCGATCCCCAGTACTGCAAAAAAAAAAAGAACGTATGCTGTTACTCCTTTACCATATTGCCCCAGCAGAAGTGCAAAGGCATGAATGAGATGGTGTAAAGCATTTTAAACCTGTCTTGTAGTCAAAGAGAATATACAGTAATTAGCTAAAAGCATAATTCTTTTTTGATAAATTGACTATTTACTTGATTCACTGTTCTGAAAAAATTTTTATCAGAGTATACACATTCTCTCCTAGTAATGTTATCAAACAATTTTTTCTTATTCATGAAAATTTTCCCCTGAAAATTGTGTTTGATCTCTCTCAAAAAGATGAATTCTTAAACATAGGAAGTTTAGAGAAGAGAGAGGAAAAAGAAACTGCTGTTTTATTTATTTATTTATTTATTTATTTTTAATTTAATCTTTGAATTAAATTTTTTTATTTTAAAGATCAAAAGAATGAAAATATATTAACAAACATAGACATTTACAAAATAACATAAAAGCAATACAAGCAATACAGAATTTTAGACAAGGTGATAGGAAATTAACAATGATTGTTGTATTACATATTGATATCTTTAAACTGGCTACTCAGGTAAATAAATATAGATGTGTAAGATTGGCAAACACTTAAACATTACCTGTTCCTTCCAATAAAGCTGTAGAATCAGTACTACAGCAACGTTAGCTCGCGTGTGTACATATACACGTAATTTTCCCGCCATTTCTTTTCTCTTTTTCCTCATCCCAGTCGTTCTTTCCTTCTGAGCAGTTTCTTTTCATGTCACAATGTCTATCATACCTCCTAGATTTTATTCACTCTTTCAGGTTCTTACACTAGGGAGACATTACAGTGTTTACACATGTGGGTCTGACTTATTCCACTTCTGAGTATGGTCTCTAGCTGTGTCCATTTAACTATAAAAGCCTCGAGTTTATCTTTCTTTATAGCTGAGTAATATTCCATTGTATAAAAGTAGCACAACGTTTTTTACCCATTCCTCAGTGGATGGGCATTTGGGTTGCTTCCACTATTTAGCTATTACAAATTGTGCTGTGCTTGCTTCTCTGTAGCAGGTCACGGTCCTAACCAGCATAGGAAGAGGAAGAGGAGGACAGGTCTGGGCAGGAAAGCAGGTGATGTCCCTGCCCTCTGTAATCAAATACGCTTTGTTATCAACTTTTAGACCATTAAGTGTCTACGTTCAAAGATAAAAGAAACAGTGGTAAAGTTGCAGTTCACTTTGAATGAGGAATAAGGTTTCCATTAAGGAAAAGTGAAAGAACATTTCAGGAAGGAGAGAAAGCCAGGGAGGTCAGAACAGTAGCAATGAGCATAGTAAGAGTTTAGCAAGGGGAGTTTGGCTGCCCGTAATGCCATGCAAAAGTGGGAGGCTCTGTACACGTATAGAAGATATTATATAACCTCATCCTCAAAACCGCTAAATGGAAAACACAACATGCCTAGTTGAGTTAGTCTGCTTTTCATTACCATAACAGAATACACAGGCTGGAAACTTACTCAAAAAGAGACCAGTTGAGCTCATAGTGTTGGAAGATGAAAGTCCAACAGTAGGTGGCCTGTGGTGAAAACCTCTTAAAGTCAGTCACATCACAGCTCTTGGTGTGGACATGTCTGATACAGACCACATGGCAAGGCAGAAAGGCAGAGGGTAGAGGGGTTCAGATCTGGTTGTTTCATAACAAACTTCACATGAGAATCAACTCAGGATTCCACGACTGCACCATTAATCTTTTCTGAATGTGGTGCACCTCGTGACCTAGCGAACCCCTATGAGGTTCCTCCTCTTAAAGACCCACTCCTCGACCCAGCCCCATGGAGGACCAAGCTTCCTACCCATGAACTACTGAGAGCACACACAACATAGTCCTGAACCATAATGCTGAATAATTATTTGTATTTTGTGTAAAGTAGAATTAGCAAAGAGTCATAGTTTTTGTATGAATGATGATTTTTCTCATCAAAAACAGGTGGGAGTTTTTGAGCTGAACAAAGGAAGGAAGGTGACAGCATGGAACATGGAAAGTCCACAGGTGAGAAACAGCAGCAAAGGAGGAACCACCTACTGCAGTATCATCCCAAAGTAGCAGCCCCAAGGACCACATTCTAGGCCGCAGTTTGAGAGGGACAGGAGTCTGGAGCCGGCTCGGCCAGGGTTTCGCCTTTTGCAACCCAGCTGTTGGAAAGGACTGTGATCCATCAGAAGTTTGCCCGGGGGCAGGTGCATATCCAAGCTCAATCAGGTTGTGGGCAGAATTAAATACCTGCTGAGGCGCCTGGCTGGCTGTGGGCTGCAAGTGGCTTTGATTTCCTGGGCCTTGGGGCCCTTAGTCATGCATAGTCCTTCACACACCTGTCCTGCATCAGACCGCAGGAGGATGTCTCTTTGTCAGGAGGGATTTAGGTTCCTATGGAATGTACTCACACACACTGAATCACAGACATGATGTCACATGGGCGCAAATTGTACTTGTATTATAGCTGCAATGGTCATATATATATATATATATATATATATATATGTGTGTGTGTGTGTGTGTATGTATATGTATATGTATATATGTATATGTATGTATATATATATACACACACACACATATGACAATTATCTATATATGAAGATATATATATGAAGATTCATATATATATATGAAGATTTTTATGTAGATAGACTGGAGGTATAAGTGTGAGACAAATGATAAAAGAAACTTCAATTTTATGTTTAAATTATTAGGTCTTATTAAAAGCCTTGAAGAATTAAGGATATTAATGGGTCATATAGTAATATATAGTGTATATACCCAAGAAGGTGAAATCAAAACTGTAGTGAATGCTTATATAAAAACTTTGTTATAGTACAAGACCCATTGCCACTGATTTCTTTCAAAATCTTCCTCCTCACTTTGAGCACATGTGTCCCATCCTTCTTGCCACTTTTGAAAGCAGTTCTGGATGTTCTCTTTAGTGAGTGTCTTTATGCTGTATGGAAAAAAGGCGTGGTGACTGCTGCTCCTGAAGGACACTCAATAGACAGGCAGGTGTGTACAAACCTGACTGGACGTACTCATCTACCTCACACACACTGGGTCTGAGGCTGTGCCACCTCTGATTCTTTCTCAAGGTCAAAATGACCATGAAGGTCAATATTGCGAATGGATTCAGACATTAAGGTAGCATGATCGTGCAGCTAAGGACACAAAAGACACTTCAGTGTGTGCTAGAAGGATGAATTTGAAAATAGTGAGATTAATTGGGAGATTATTCAGCAAAGATTGTAGGGAAATGAATGATCTCAATAGTATTAATCTCTCTGACAGTAAAGAGATTTTCTTTATGTAGAATAGCCAATAAAGGGTAGCTTTGAGATTCTTTGGAGATATTTATCCCATTCTCTTATTAATTCTCTGGTTTTAGGTACAACAGTGATTTTCTTGAAAATTCTGTAGTAATACTGATTTCATCACACTTAGGTAAATTTAAACTACCACATTTAGAAACAAAGAGTTCAAGGTGTCGGGTGTAGAGAGGAAAAGAAAGGTAGCCCACACTAAAAGAGGTAAGAATGCCAATAGAGAAGAGCATGAAATGGTTCATAGGAAGAGATTGAGAAGGAAAAGTCCTCATTCAACATGAACAGAGAGAGACCGGGCAGCAGTACAAAGCAAGTTTGCTTAGGTGGCTTGGCCTAAGCAGTGGGCATTTCAGTTTATTAAATTTTATGCAGTAAAGATAGCACACAGTGTTTTTATGAAGGAGTGGTACTCTGACAGGAGTGTAAATTAAAGTCACTCATGAGAAAAATGTCAGAGGAATTAAAAGGAGGAAGCCCACAATTGGAAAGACTGTGTCATTGTTCAAGTATTTAATACCTGAGGTGAGAAAGATGGTGGTAACTGAAATGAAGAGTAGAGAGTAAATTTAAAAGGCCCTGTAAAGAAGAAATAGCACCTTATGAACAAATGGAAGTAGAGGATTTCATAAAGGAAAATGTTAAAGTTTGAGTTCCACTCTATCATTCTATGTTGGTATGACTCCATAGTGTTATGCTGGAATCAAAAATAATTCATGGACCATAAAAGCAAAATAGAGTGGAAATCAGAGCAAGAGGAAGGTCAAGAGTCCTTTTTCTTTCTTTTATTCTCCGCCTACATACTTTCTTCAACAGCTTGTCAAACATTTACTGGTTTTGAAATTTTTAAAAGTTAAAAGAAACCTCTTCAAACTCTCATTTGGTATCAAAACATTTTCCTGTGTCTTCTTAAATTAAGGGACATGGTCATTAAAGTATAATTAGAATGTTTACATTTCCAGGAAAGGCAAGCTTAACTTCCTTCTGACCAGTTTTCTTACTGAGATCAACTGTAACTGATGGAAACAAAGTTTTTAAAAACAGACAAACAAGTGTCAGCAAAGAACAAAGCAGGTAGCAAGGGCTTTTGAGATCAAGGTGTCTAACAGAGGGAAGGAAGAATCTACATTTGACACAGTTTTTAATCTGAACATTTGTCTAACAACAAAGAGCAATAAAACAGATGAGTATTGATTTCAGAGTCTTAATGTCTTCATATATACAAGTTGACTTATCAAGGAGGAGGGTTTTCCTGTCAGAATTTCTGAAAAGCTGGCCATATACACTCCTGAAATAAGAGTGAACTACAGCCAAATATCATAAGATGAACTCAATCTCTAGTGTATAAATATGATCTTTGCCTACATAACTGCCTACCAGGAGCAAAAAGCAAAAACTTTATGGGCCTTGGGGCCCATAAAGAGAGAGAAATAGAGACAGAGGGAGACAGAGACAGAGAGACAGAGAGAAGTTGCAGGAGATTCAGTTATCAGAAACTGTACAATAATTATCTTAAGAGTAATTAAAATAAGATGGTGGGACAGCTTCAGAGGCCTTGGTGAACTGTGCCCTGCAGACTCACCATGGCAGCAGTGATACTGAGTCCTAGCAGCTTTGGGAAACTTCATGAGCTGCATCCAACACTCGTACCGTTGCTGGAGCAAGGCTGAGCCCTGGATAGCCTCAGAAGACTTGATAAGCTGCCCCCATACCCCAATGTTTCAAGAGTGATGCTGAGCCCCTGACAGCTTTGGGAGCCTCAGTGAACTGCGCACCACCCTTCTACTGTCCAGGGAGCCATGCCAAGCCCCTGGAAAACTTTAGGAACCTCAGTAAGCATACCCTAGCCTGTCATCGTGGCAGAAGCAACACTGAACCCTGGTGAACTCTAGGAAACTTTGGGAGACTTGGTGAACCACCCTCTGCCCCCTCTACCATTGCGGGAGTGACACTGAGTCTTGGACAGTTTCAGGAGACATGATGAGCCACACTCTGACACGTCACTATTGTGGGAGGGACACTGAACCCTGGGGGAATTTCAGTAGCCTTGGCGAACTGTACCCTCTCTCACTATCACAGGAGTGAAACTGAACCCTGGTGAAATCACAGGAGTGAAACTGAACCCCAGTGAAATGTGGGAGCTTCAAAAAATGTCAAAATGAAGGAGTAAAATGCAATCTCAGACCTCCCATCCAGAACAAGTCCAGAAGATAGTGACATAGAACTTGGAAGTCACATGTCTGAAATTTCTGAAATGATAGCAACTTAAGTAATGAAACAGCTCCATCAGGCTATAGAAGAAATCAGATCAGAAATAATCTCTCAGGTAAAAAAAAAAAAAAAAGACATGACAGTAATAATGAAGGAATTGCTCGGCACATCTAGAGAAGACAGATAAAAAAATAGAGGAGTGTTATGGTTGATACATTGTGTCAACTTGGGGAGTCTAGAGGTATGGCTGAGTGACTCAGCAGGAAGCCAGGGTGCTTACTTTGTACACATCCTGACCCTGTGGAAGAGGAGGGCATGGAGATTGTGTGAGCACTACGCGTCCCCTTGGTGAGGGTAGCCTGTTTACAATGTAAGGGAAGGAAAGAGGCTGCTTTGCTGCCATTCCTCCCTCTTGCTCTGGTTGTTTTGCTGTGCTCTGCTGCCATGAACGTTTGCCCTCTGCCATGTACCACTCTGGATCTGAAGCAGCCAAGTATAGACTGAAACCTCCACAAACTGTAAGCTAAATAAACCTTTCCTTTCTTCATTTTGGGTGTTGTGTATTTTGTCTCAGCAATGAGAGAAAAGTAACTGAGACAAGTAGCATTAAAAAATGATGGAAACCTTGAATGAACAGTATAGGAAAGAATTAGAATGCATGAAGCAGATTCAAAGAGTTACCCAAGGAACTAAAATTCCACTGAAAGCTGGCAATACTGCTTGAACAAAATTGAAGACAGCATTGCAACTAGTGATTGTGAAAGGAAAGATCCCTTACAAATAACAAAGAACCAGATTTAATAACAATTCAACAGGGGCAAGATGAAGCAATGAAAGACAACGTAAGACTGATAGGTGTCAATGAAACAGCAAGAGTAAACATGGAAGACATAAAAAGACTATTTGCAAAAGTAGTATCAGGAAATTTCCCAGGCACAGGAGAAGAATCTCACATACAGTTAATGAGGTATGTAAAATTCCAATTAGCTATAAGCAAAACAAATCTACACCAAAACACATAATAATCAGGATTCCAGAAATTCAGCAAAAGAACAGAAAATTAAAAGCTGTTAGAGAAAATAAACAGATCATTTATAAAGGAAAGACTATCATAATCATGGCAGATTTCTCAGCACAAACCATCAAGTCAAGAAGAACTTGGAGTGAAGTATTTCAGGTCCTGAAAGAAACCAACTTCCAATTCAAATTGATGTACCCTGCAAAATTATCTTTCAAAATTAATGGAGAAATCAGATACTTCCATGACAAAGAGCAGCTGAAGAAATTCATGACCACCAAACTAAACTTACAAAGAGTATTGAAAGATATTCTAGAAAGAGATAAAAATGAGCACAACTTCAAGAATCACGGTAGAAAGGAGTCACCAAGCAGAGCATGCAGTTAAACAGACAGAAAAAGTAGGGAACCAACAGCTGACAAATAACACAATAAAGATAAGCTAATACATATCAGTTATAACCATCAATGTAAACAGCCTCAATTCACCAACTAAAAGCAGACTGGCAGAGTGGACCAAGAAACAAAATCCAACAATATGCTGTATACAAGAAACACATTAAACTCAAAAGTGTTCCACTCAGCAACATCAGAATACCCATTCTTCTCAGCTGCACATAGGAAGTTGTCTAAAATAGACCATACATACTAGTACATAGAACATGCTTAAGGAATTGAAATTATTCCATGCCTATTATCTGATGATAGCTCAATGAAGTTGGAAATTACACATATAAGAAATCACAAAAACTGCATAAGCACATGGAAATTAAATAACACCCTCCTGAACAACCTATGGGTGACAGATGAAATTAAAGAAGAAATTAAAGGATATTTACAATCAAATGAAAATGCAGACACAACTTATCAGAAACTTTGGGATGTCATGAAAGCAGTCCTAGGAGGGAAATATAGTGATGAATTCTCACATCAGGAAAACAGAATGAACACAAATAAGAAACCTTATGCTGTACCTCCAGCTTCTAGAAAAAGAAGAGCAAGCAGGCCTAAAACCCAAAGAAAGCAGGAAATTGTAAAGATCAGAGCAGAAATCAATGCAATGGAGACTAACAAAATAATACAAAGCATTGATGAACCAAAGAGTTAGCTCTTTGAAAGAGTACATAAAATTAATAAGCCCCTAGCTAAACTTATCAAAAAGGAAAAAAACCCTCAGATTCATGCAATAGGGGAAGACAAAGGTGAAATCACTACAGATCATGTTGAAATTCAGAAGATCCTTGGTACCTACTTAGGAAATCTTTACTCTCTTGGGACAGATTCCTAGATGTATGACTTACCAAAGCTGAATCAAGAAGATACAAAAATTCTGAATAACCCAATATTAGTCAATGAAATTGAACATTTAGCAACAAAGAAAAGCCAGGTCCTGGTAGATTCAAAGCTGAATTCTACTAGAAATTCAGAGAAGACTGAATGCCAATTCTTCTCAAACTCTTTGATGAAATTGAAAGGGAAGCAATTCTCCCTCATTTATTCTTGGAGACAAGTATTACCCTGATTCCAAAACCAGAGAAAGACTCAACCAATAAATAGAACTATAGGCCAATCTGTCTAATGAACATAGATGCAAAAATCCTCAATAAAATACTAGCAAACAGAATGCAGCAAGTCATCAAGAAGAGTATACACCATGACCACATGGAATTCATCCCAGGAAAGCAGGGATGGTTCAACATACAGAAATCAATAAATATAATACCATATCAACAAAGCCAAAGACAAAAATCACATGATCATCTCAATAGATGCAGAAGGTTTTGACAAAGTCCAAAACACATTAATGATAAAAGCCCAACAGAAAATGGAAATAGATGGTCTTTACCTCAATCTGATCAAAGCCATCTATAACAAACCAATGCCCAGTATCGAACTAAATGGACAAAAACTGAAAGCTTTCACTTTAAAATCAGACCAAGACAAGGATGTCTACTGTCACCATTGCTATTCAACATAGCTCTGGAAACATTAGACAGAGCAAATGGACAAGAGAGAGAGAAATAAAAGGAGTAAGGATTGGAAAGGAAGAAGTGAAATTACCCTTATTTACAGATGACATGATACTCTACCTAGGAGATGTCAAAAATTCCACCAAAAGACATGTAGATTTAATAACCAAATGCAATAATGTAGCTTGAACCAAGGTCAACAATCAAAAATCAGTAGCATTCCTATACACAAACAACAAGCACACTGAGCAAGAAATTAGAGAAACCACACCTTTCACAATAGCGTCCAAAAAAATGGAATACTTTGGAATCAGTCTAACAAAGGAAGTAAAATGTCTCTGTACAATGAAAATTACAGTACTCTGAAAGAAGAGATTGAAGAGGACTTCAGAAAATGGAAAGATATTCCTTGCTCATGGATAGGAAGAACCAACTTTATGAATATGACCATACTCCCAAAATTGTTATGCAGATTCAATACAATCTCGATGAAAATACAATTAGCATACCTCACAGATCTAGAGAAAACATTCCTTAAATTCATCTGGAACCAGAAGAGACCTAGAATAGCAAAAGCAATCCTGGGCAACAAAGGCAAGGTAGGAGACATCACAATCCCTGACTTGAAATTATACTACAAATCCACTGTGATAACATCAGCATGGTACTTGGAAAAAAACAGACCTGAGGATCAACGGAACAGATTAGAAAATTCACATACAACTACAAACATACTCGGTCACCTTTTCTTTGACAAAGGAGCCAAACATGTTCACTAAAAGAAAGACAGCCTCTTTAATAAATGTGTTGGAAGAACTGGCTCTCTACATTAGACCTATGTCTATTGCTATGCACTAAACTTCAGTCAAAATGAATCAAAGGTCTAAGGTGTTAAAACAGAAACACTAAATTTATTGGAAGATAAAGTAGGTAAAAATCTTGAAGACACAGGGGTAGGCAGAGAATTCATGAAAAAAAAACTGCATGGGAATATTTCAAAGTATCAACAACTGGGATCTTATTTGTTGAAAAGTTTTTATGCATTAAAAGAGATCACCAACAGAGTAAAAAGAAAATCCATGACAGGAAAAAATTTTACCCTACTGTCCCTCAGACAAAGGACTTCCATCTACAGCATATAAAGAGGTAAAAAAATCAGGCCTTCAAAATTCAGAGACCTAATTCAAAAGTGGGCATCTGAGATGAATACACACTTTTCAGATGGAGAAAAACAAATGACAAGGAAATATATGAAAAAATATTCAACAGCATTGTTCATTCAAGAGATGCATATTAAAACAACACTGAGATTCCATCTCACCCGAGAAAGAATGGCTATCATAAATAAGTCAACCAATAACAAATGCTGGAGGGGCTGTGGGGAAAAGCAACCCTTTTCCATTGTTGGTGAAGTGTAGACTGGTACAATCACTATAAAAATTAGTGTGGAGATTCCTCAGTAAACTAGGATTAGAGGTCGCATTCAATCCAGCTATGCTGCTTCTGGATATTTATCCAGAAGAACTGAAAACATCACATCACAGCAACACATATGCACCATGTTTACAGCAGGACAGTTTGTCACAGGTAAATCTTGGAAACAATCCAAAATGCCTATCAATTGAGGAAGGGATAAAAAAGATGTGCTATTTTTATAGAGTAGAGTACTACTTGGGTATAAAAAAGATAAATTTGAAGCTTATATAGGTAAATGGATGCAACTAGAGACCATACTCATAAGTGAAATAAATCAGACCCTCATGTGTAAACATTATATTGTGTCCTTCATGTAAGAATCTGAAAGAGTAAATGAAATGTAAAAGGTACAATAGTATTGTGAAAAGGAAAGAAGTTGCTCAGAGGGAAGGAACAACTGAAATGAGGGAAAGGAGAAAAAGAGAGAGAGAGAAAGAAAGCAAGAAAGCAAGAAAGCAAGAAAGCAAGAAAGCAAGCAAGCAAGCAAGCAAGCAAGCAAGCAAAGAAAGAAAGAAAGAAAGAAAGAAGGAAAGAAAGAAAAAGGAAGGAAGGAAGGAAGAAAGGAAGGAAAATATATATGTATGTATAACGATAGCTTGGATAATTGTACTGCTGAAGTCTATTGGTTTATTGAAAGTAACAATGAATGCTTAAATCTTTTTTTGACCAACTTTGCATGCTCATATCTGGTAATCTGAACAATTAATTTGAGGACAACAATATGCAATATAATAACCTTTGTTGAATTCCTACCATCCTGATTAGTAAAGCTCTGTATTATTTCTAATTTTTGAATTACTTTTTATTATCTTTAATTGTTTGATCAATCTTTCATTGTTACATCTGGTAATCTGAGTAGTTTTATTGAAGATAACAATATGTAATATAACAACCATTTGTTTTGAAGTTCTGTATTGTGTTTATTGGTTTTCCTGTTGTTTTACTTTTATCTTTGTTGCTACTTTGTTTTCTCTTTAAAATAAAAATATATAAGGTGGAGATTATAAGAAAAAGAAACTATAAAAATCACCAAGTGGTAGTTTTTGAACTCAAAATATAAAACTTAAGAAATTCATAAATGTGTTGAGTAACATACTAGATATAGTTGAAGAAAGAAGTAGTAGAATGGGAAACAGGCCAGAATAATATATACAAACAGAAATGTTAAAAGGCAAAAAACAATAAAAAGGACACATGAGACATGTTACAGTGAAAAATTATAATCCCCTGTAATTGGATTTCACAAAAAGACAACAGAAAGAACAAATGTAGAATTTGAAAAGACAACCAGTGAAATTTTTCTAAAACTGCTAAAAGATATCAATTATACATTGAAGAGTTAAACTATAATCCAAGGAAAATAAAATGAAGAAAATATATTACTAATACTATTGAAAACCAAAGACAAAAATTTCAAGAGGAACAAGAGTTTAAAAACATCTTGCCTTCAAAAGAAGAATAAGTCCAATAATGGATTTGTCAACTAAAAGAAAAGAAACAAGAGAAATGTTGAATGATATTTTCAAATGATGGAAGGAAAAGCAATGTACCGATACAAAAATTAAATTTAATCTAGTACAGTCTCCAATGAGAGTGAAGGAAAATGAAGACATTTTTTTCAAAGAAAAGCTGAAAGAATTTGTCAGTAGCATACTAACAAATTAGTAGATCTATGTTAAAGGGAGTAACATAGGCAATGTTCTAAGGCTGAAGGAAAATTATCCCTGATGAAGTACAGAAATGTGAGAAGAAACAGGTAACAATGGATAGCGTGAATAGGTTGTAAGCAGGAACGGACAGACGCTCCATACAGAAAATCATACTCACACCCTTCAGACTCCTATTTCAATACCTCCTTTGCCAATCTCTGTTGAAGTTAGAAGACATCAGTCCCAAATGTAAAGACAAAAAAGAAGCAAGCCTCCTGAAGAATATAGGAGTATATTTGGAATCTTGGAATAGAGTTTTCTTCAACAGGATACAAAAATGACCAATTACAAGAGAAAACGTTGATATGTTGTATGAACTGAAAAGTAGATGAAATAAAATATAAATATTTTGAAACGACAGGGCAAGACACTGAGTGGAAGAAGATATTTGAAATGTGTAAAATTCATGAAAGACTCACATAAATAACTTCAACAACCTAATATAGAATGTGACCATAAAAAATGGAGACGCAGACAGTCTTTCACAAAGGAAGAGACCCAAATACCCAGTAAACGTGATGAGTGGAAACCACAGGGGGTCAGGGAATTGTTAATTTGACCCACAGTAGCTAAAGTGGGAAACACTGAAAAAATTAGATCTTTGGGCAAAATAAGCTGGCCAGCCATAAACAATATTTAGGAACTTGTGCACGTAACATAAAACTTCCATTGAAAATACCCTAAGAGATCTACATCAAAATGTTTTAATGTATGCAACAAAAGAGAAACAAAAATGTATGGTACACAATTTATTTTAATGTGAACCCCAAAGTTATTTTGTCTTTTAATGAACACCGTTTTCTAGTCTTATAAGTTCATTCCATTTTGTTGTGCATGCCTTAAACAGTTAAGACAAAGTATCTCATAAACTCACCCCAGGATATTTCTCATATGTTTATTTTTCTCATTTCAACATCATTTTATAAAAAAAAGTCACTTGAATGACCATTTTATGAATTACAATGTGTTTGTTTTGGTTATAAACAGAAAATAAGGTTTTAGGCATACGCAGAGTGTTTTTTACACCTACCCATTTTAGAACGACGAATGCATGGGACGGGCTTATATGTTATTTTTACATACAAAGCACTATCACTAAGCCATTCCAACAACTCAGTGAGGTCAACACATTAATGTCTCCACTTCCCAAATGAAAATCCAGCGCCATGCGAGTTGGGCCGCTTGTTTATGGACTCAATAAATTGAGCTGTAGCACTGTCTTACTATCTAAATTCTTTTTATAACTACTGCCCGGAGGAGGTCTCCTATTTTTTTGAAATAGTGTGTGTAACTGTCAAGTGATGAGAAATTTCAAATGTACTATTTGCAATATATGAAGAAAGACTAGAAAGTAAATGATGAAGTTGAATATATTGAGATAGAGTGTTGAGGAATATAATGGAAAGTTAATGTTTGCTTAAAAAGCATCTGATTTCCTGGACAGCAATAACCAAGAGCAGGACAGACAGCAAAGGAGATTAGAACAAGGTACAGAGATGCTGAACTCATCAAGGAAAAAAAGCAAAACCTCTAAGCCAGCAAGCTCTTCTTTCTCTCAGAATGAATGCATTCTATTCCAGATGAGGGATTCTCAAGTGAGTGGAGGATTTGCCAGGACTGAGAGCAACTGCCGTGGGTCCTGTGATCATATAAAACATTTGATGGAATAAAGTTCAAAATTATTAAGGTGAGCCACAGAGGTTGTGGTGGATTAACCAATGAGCCACTTGCATCACCCAGCTGAACTCAATCAGAGTAGTTCTGGTTGCAGAAGGACCACCTGAGGGTTGTTACCCACAGCCGAAAAGGAGAACTGGAGGGGATGATGGGGTGCTATTGATTCTCCTGGAGAAGCTTGTTATGATGGTTTTCCTGACACGAACTCAGCTGTTGTCATCAGAGGAGCTTGAGTCCCTGCCGTCAATGAGGATG
This sequence comes from Dinomys branickii, assembly GCA_004027595.1. Lineage (NCBI taxonomy): Eukaryota > Metazoa > Chordata > Mammalia > Rodentia > Dinomyidae > Dinomys > Dinomys branickii. The sequence goes on along the minus strand of PVLD010022134.1, from coordinate 9,458 downwards.
GCTGCGGTTCTTTTCAGGAAGGTGAGGAGAGAGAGCTCTGCTCCTTACCTTGAGCATTGCTTCCTGGTTCCGGTACAGATCCTTCAGCCTGCTGGCACAGATCCTTCACCCCACTGTCACAGACTCTCTAGCTTCCGCAACTGACTTTGGGGCCTTCCCAGTGCAGATCCTTGATATAGACTTGCATGAGACGTTGTCATGGGCTCCAGGCTTCCCACTGGACCCATGCTGGACACTGTCATGAGATCCAGGCCCTTAGCTGGTGTGTAGACAGATCTCTTGCACTCTTCTACATTTGACTCTCTGGGTGAATATTATAAAATAATCCTGGGCTCGGTGTGGTGGCACACACTTGTAATCCCAGGCTGAGGAAGGAGGATTGTTGTGAGTTCGAGACCAGCCTGGGCTACCAAGTGAGCTCAAGGCCAGCCTGAACTGCATAGCAAGACCCTGCCTCAAAAAAAAATCTTATAAATTCTGTGTCCTGTATTAAGTCTCTCCCCTTACAAACCCTGCCCACAGCAGAGGCCTGTGCAATCTGGGACCCACCTGCGAGTCCAGGGGCAATCTCTCCATTGTCACCCTCTTCCCAAGGTTCCTTGCTGTCTGCCCCTGTAACATCACGCTGCACCAAGCACCCATTCATGGCGTTTGCTCATGGGTCATCTTCTCCCTACAAGGCTGGCTTCGACTGCCTTACTGTTTTAGTACGCATCTCTCAGTTCCCCAAACAGTGCAGGTCCCCCGGCCTGTGGCATGGTCTCTGAGCTACTCCCTGAGTTGCGCTCATCAAAATAGCAGTTGCACAACTGTTTATGAGAAATAGGCTTCTCCTCTTGGCTTGTTAACTCTGTGATGGTAGAAAGAAAACTAGAGTCTGTTCTGTCCACCCATTTGCCTCTTTGTAGCTAGCATGTAGTAATAACCATGTAACAGATACATGTTAAATGAATGAATAAGCAAATAATTGTTGTGTTATGGCTGAGAACATGACTATTGCTGAGCTCCTTATCTGTTCTAAGGGCCATACACTGTCATTAATGTGATGACGATTAAGTACAATTACCGTTTATTCATCCCTCAGAGGGAATCACTAATGTTTTCTCCCAGCTACTCTGAGGCAAGGAGTTCTAATAATTTTTAGTAAACTTTTAAAATTCCACTTTCCCTATTCAGAACAGAAGATTATCAATTCTGAAGGTATAGTGATATAGTTTAATAGGAATCTAAATAATAAGAAGCAAATTATTGCACTTCAAAAGTTGTTCTGTCTTGACTTTGTAGGTCATTAACAAATTGAATTGTACTTGTACAATTCAATGGAAATAACAGAGCTGAACTGTTAAAAGTAGCTTTATGTAGCCAGGCAGCAATCAGCAGTAATAATTCACAGGGGCAGAGCTTTGTTTTTTCAAAAATAATGAAATAATTTGTAAGAACTTGTAAATACCTGAAGATGCCACTTTAAGTGAAGATGAAATTCTATAATAAAATGTAATGAGGGCAGACAACATCCTTTAAGCATTAAAGCAATTTCAGAAGTGCTAGTATTTTAGGAACTTAATGTTGTTTTCTGAATAATTTTTAATATAAAAAGAATGTGAATAAAATGAAAAATTCAGGACCTGTTTGTACTGTGCTGCTTACTCTAGTGACTCATTATGACATCTGCTGAGATAAGCTAATTAAGTGTTTTAGTAACTTTATCTCCATATGTCTGAAAGTTTTGGGCTTTGCATTCAATATTTATGTCAGCACTCCAAATAACTCATTTTGGCTCCTGTAGCTAAATCTACATTTGGGCTCTAGGATGCTAAATATTTGTCCAAGCTCTTACTGCATTAGATGTTAAAAAACAAGTAGAAGCTGTGTAGACAAAGAAGTATATTTAGTTGAACCTTTCATCATTGCCCCTGTTTCAAATGCAAAGAAGCAATCAGTAATACGTACAAAGTTAAAGCCAAAAGAATCTGAATTTTGGTCTCAAAAAAGATAAACACCCCCTGAGTGAGGCTGGAATGGAAATACCAAAGAATGAGTGAATCTATCATTCTGGACCTCCAGAAGCGGGGAAATGGCAGGGATGGACTTCAGACTAGACAGAGTCTGAGAGAGGGCTGGACAATTAAAAGACAGTACTGGGAAAGTCAGCCAAGAGGCTTTAGGAATATACATCGAGGCTTTCAGACTCAAGCAACTGTTTAATAAGTGAAAAATGAAGCAAGTCCAAGCAATAACATTTGATGGAGTAATTGCAGAAAATTTTCCAGATCAAAATTATACACTAAGTACTAAACAGAATGAATTAAAACAAATAAATGTGTACACATGGCGTGGTGAAGTTGTAGAACATCAGGATGCAGAGAAAAAACTTTAAAAGGCACCAGAGAGCAACAGTGAGTTACCAACCGTGGGCTAACCAATTAAACCCATAAGAGACCTCAGCAATGACCAGTGCAAGAAGACAGTGGAAAAATAAATTTAAGTGCTGGAAATAACTGTAAACTAGACACACTGATAAGCTATTATTCATGCTTGAAGAAAAAAATATAGAACATTCATGTTCACAATTCCCAGAAGGGGCCACCCACACAGATGCTCATGAAAACAACTATTAAATGTATACTTCAGCAAAAATAAAATGGAACAGAGAGGAAGCTGTGGGATTCAAGACACAAATATTAGTTCCATAATTGATTAAGTGTCAGGAAATTTCATTAAATACTGACTATAAACCTTGAGGAAAAGTTTATATTTAAAATCAAGATGGAGGGGCAGGGAAGGAAACACAGCAAGTGAAGGTATGTTATGTGCACAGACCAGCTTCCCATGATGGATGTAATCAGTAAGTACTGCAAACACAGACCAATAAAATTAAAAGTTAAAAACATAATTCTATCTCTGTAAAGGAAATAAATGAGGACTTAACACTGGTAGCCTATGGCCCAATGACAAGATGGAAGAGAAATCTTGGAAGATTCCCAAGCATTGTTCCAAGTTTGGGAGAAGAGCATTAAATAACTGTAGACATTTTAAAGGAAAGTCTTAAGGCTAGAAGCACCCAGTGCTATTTACACTATTTAAACCAGAAGACAGGTAATGAAGAGAATATTTTTTTATTTAAAAAGTAAATAATATAATAGTATCCAGACAGAAGGAAAAGATATTTATGTAAAATAAAGATGGTAAATAGATAATTGAGACATGAATTAGTCCAAATATTTCTGAACTTGAAATATGGAACTACACATAGATATTAAAATGCAAATTGTATTTTAAAAATCTCTCTGTAATATTTAAAAGAGATACATGATAAATAAGAACAGCTGCAAACAAAAAATGTAAAGTAGAAAGCATGGGGATCATTACATTAACTTAGAGGCGGTCACATTTTTATAGTTTCAATTCCATGTCATAAAATAATAAAGATAAAGGTTAGCAATGTCAACTGAATAAAAATGTAGATACTTGTGCATGAAACAACATAGATATTTTTTTTTAAAAATGAGTAAGAATCTGAGAAAAATAATTGCACAGAAAAATGTTTCATATCCTCAACTGACTAGAAAATGTCATTGAATATCAATTCTGAATTCCTATATTCCTTTGGGCAGCACATGCCTGTACATGAAAACATCACAGTAATGATTTTGTAGCACAATAATATTCATAACAGTGAGAATTAAATAGTCAAAATGCTTATATACGAAAGCATCGGTATAGTTGTTTTGATTTCATACAGGAGAAAGTTGTACCATGGTAAACTAATTTGATCTTACAAATTATCACGCATGTTTGTATACTTCCCTACATCTTTTTACATCCATAATTATTACATAATTTTGAACTGTGTGTCAGTCATATCACCCTTTCTGACCTGCTTGTTATCCTGGCCAATCAGTTCAGGTAGACTGGTGTATACTGACTGATGCAGCACAAATGCATCCATTTCTACTGCTTTTAAATATCTTATGAGGGGTTGGCCACAACCTTCCTTTTCCTAGGCCTTGGCCACAATCAACTTGCAAAATGATGAATAATTTAGTCTGCATTTTTTACTTTTTTCTGTTACTGTCTCCTTTTGAATAAAAATGAAGTCAATTTTCATTTTGAGTTTGGGTTTCCAGAAAGATGCGCCAGAGGTTTTTCCCAAAGTAGGAATGGGGTCCCTGTCAGTGGGCAGTCACCTCATCCTCGCTCATAGTTCCAGTGAACGATCTGAAATGGGAAATGAAACTCTCCTGGTCTGTGGCAAGCTCCTTCATGGACTCAACTCCAGCTGCTGGCGCCAGCCTTCCAAACTCAGCTGTCCTGAAGGGTCACACAGGAGGACATGCTAGGGTCATCACCAGGGGCACGGCTTCTTCAGTGACTCTAGGAGAGACTAAAGGAAATGAGACCTCCGACATTGGTGACCCTTAACCCCACTTCAGAAATAGATGGGACAGTTTTTTTGAGATCTTTCACAGCGAGGAGGCTGTCATGGCTATTTCTGCTAATTGATGAAGCTTTCATTTACTTTTATTACTGAAGTCCCTGTTCCATAAAATGTGCTACACTGACCAAAAGTAAGCACTTGCCAATAGTAGGATTTTGAAGAAATCTTTTGAAAATCTTGTATTTTAATATGGAATACTTCACAGCCCCAAAAGAGATTTGGAAGTCTCCTTTTTCATCATTGGCATGGAGAGATGGTTTTATAAAAATTTTAGAAAAGCATACTTCATTAAAAGCATTAATTGTAACATTATAATATATTGGCTTTTCCAATTAGTTTTTTTGAATTTTCCATATCACGGGAATAAGATACACTTAATGAAACTAGAACAGTATAAATGCCAAGGATTCCCAGGGCAATTCCCCTACACTGATGATACCCGGTAAACATGGGAAGATATTGAAGGTCACTTTCAACGGTCTCTTCTGTTCATCTGTAGGTGCGAAATAACCAAAGGCAGTCTTTGACATCCTTCATATATTAGTCTTGATATGTGGCAATCATGTAACTGGATGGACTATTTAAGAATTGGATTTTTGTGGGGAAAATGCATGTATTTGAATTCATTTTTCATGATAAACTTGTTTCACATTAAGACCTGAAAACTATTTTGACAATAAACCACACTTTAAAAAAATGTTCCTCAAATAATTGTTGTTTTCAGAAAACTTGATTTTGCTTCAGGAAAATGCTATTGTTGTCTGTATTTTTTGTTAATAACTGAAAGAAACCTGTGCTAATATATACCACTAAGATCAGTAAAGGAAATCAACATAAACAAAGAGCCTTTGTATCAGTTTGCTGGATAATGTAACTGCTCTACTTAGAGAAGCCTGGACTCTGCTTGCCCACTGTATAAGCATATTTCTTGCATCACTAGAGCTAGATGCTATTAAGCTTGTAAACTTGCACCAATCTCTTTGGTGAATTGTGATATCTGAAGATTTTTCTTACATTTCCTTGGTCATTATGGGAATCTGTACACATGTGTTTTGTGGAGATTAATTACTCTGAAATGCGTCTACTTATATTGCTGCTTTAGGTTTTGTTTTCTTTCTAATGTAGTGGTCCTCTTTTGTTAAATAGTACTAACTTGTTACTGCTTTGCTAAATATGCCTTACATATTTTCTGTTGTCTTGTAACTTTGCATGTAGTGTCAATTCTGGCCATTTAAAAAAGATATCTGGATTTTGCTTTATACTTTTATAGATCTTCATGCCAATGTTTTTCTGTTAGTACTTATATTTCATTTGTTCATTCATTCATTCACGCACTGTGGATATATGTGTATTGTTGTATACTTACCCTGACATCTATATTTCATACAAGATAACATCTTTTAAAAGTTCATTTCTTTGATTTATAACTGCACTATTCTTGTGGAGCAATTTTACTGATATAAGTTTTTAGACTCTTAAAATTTTATTTTAAAGAGAAGAATAAAAATAGAAATAAAAGTTTCAAATCAGACTAATATTTTGAACTAATTATGAATCCACAGAAATTGCTATAGAAAAAATATAATAGGGCTGTAGATATAGCTCAGCAGCACAAGTGCCTGCCTGGCAAGTGTAGGGTCTTGAGTTCGATTTCTGATACCAAAAATAATAAGAATAGGTCTCACTTTTGTTCTCAGTTCCCAGGAGGCCATGGAATTTCTGAGTGTAAAGGTGTCTTGTTATTCAGGGTTGACCTTGAGAATGTATGCCAGTGACATGTATGGTGAATCCTTAGGTGATTCAGGATGGGGCTCAGCATACAGGAAAGTAAAACCATGTGATCAGAGGGCCAAGGTTTTGAGCCATGTGTTATTTGCCTGACCTTTGACAAGTATGTAGAGGCTTCTATAAGTCAGAAAATTACAGTAGGTAGTGGAAATCTCCATTTATGTAGCTAGGTTTTTGGAAGTGAGGGATGCCTGGATACCCTTGAACTTGCAGTCTCTACAAGTGAGGACAGTTTCATGGAGAGTTGTACCCTGTGAAGATTTATTTAACTCTGTTGTCCTCAGAAGCCAACGCAGTTGAAAAAAATCACAGGAAGGTCCCATGTACTCTGTCTAGCCTTGTCAAAAGGCAACATCTTTCAAAACTAAAGTCTGACTTCCATCACTGCAACAAATGCCTGAGACAGTCAACTTATACAGTAAAAAGGCTTATTCCAGGTCATACAAGCTCCAGTATGTGATCAGCTGACATTGTTTGCTGCTTTTGGGCTTGTTGAGGAGCAGCACATCATAGTAGAGGGCACATGGAGAAGCAAAATGGATCACTTTTGGCTAGGAAGTGAAAGAGAAAACGGAAGAGACCAGCAGCCCACTGTCCCCTTCCAGGGTGTTCCGCTGACGTTCCAACACCTACCTCCTACAGGTGCTGCCTCTCGGTTTCCACCACCTCTGGATAGTGCCAAGCCGAGAACCACAACTTAAGTACAGGGGCCTTTGAGAAACATTTCAGGTCCAAATTGTACCACACACCACACAGATTGACCAGATCTCATCAGATGTACAAACCCATAATTGTATGTGTGCATATTTCTATGCAACTTTATCATATGCATAACTCTGAGTCCATGCCACACCCCACAAAGCACTGGATTTTGTCACTCTCATGGTCCTCATCCCAGGCTACTCCTTTCTCTCTCTCCTCTCAGTCCAAAACTCTAGGCAACCATCAATCTGCTCTCCAGCTACACAAATGTGTTATTGCAAGAACATTATGTAAGTAAACCATTCAATATGTAAACTTCTGAAATGACTCATACTGAGCAATTCTTATTTGTTATATTTAACCTATTTACTTTTTCTTTTCTTTCCCCTCTTTTTCTGTTTCCACTGGACTGGCTGAGTTTCATTTTGATAATTTAAAAAGCAATGTTCCTAATGGTCATAATAATCCATTTAATACTCACATGTACATTTATTTACCAGTACTAATTTTCTAAATTCATGAGGATCTGTATATGATTTCCTTATAGTAAGACAGATACATAAACATGGCCCTTCCTTAGTTCACCGTAATTTTGATCCTGGATGTCTTAATTCTACATTGATGCAGAATTCAATAAAAAAAATTTACCAAAGATATGTATGAAAATTTGTTATTAAGTAACAAATAATTCAAATATGATCAAATAGAACACATAATAGGAAATAAATATTCCCAATTAAAATATATCCTTTCAATAATCCTTAGTATTTTAATAATCCCTTTGTGATGATTTTCTATTATTGAATTAGTATTAATATTCTTCTACCTGATAATATTAGAGAAGGAAGGATAAGTGATGTTCTTGAGATACAGATCTCAGTTTAAATGTCACTACCGTGGAGAGGCTTTTCCTGGTCATTCAGCCAACTCTGTTATTTTATGTCACTTTGCAGAATTTTTATGGTGGCCAATGCCCCTCTCACTAGATAAATTTGCACTTCTCTGAGTTTTTATAATCTGTCACCAGAGCAAGATCAGGGGTGCAACCCCCACATAATCAGGAGGAGCAGTACAACTTGGTGTTCAGTATGTGCTGATGCAAATATATGTATGGAGTTGCCAACTTTCTATAGACTACACTACTGGTTTGAACAAATATTTTAGTATATAACTATTTTCATGACAATTGTTTCTAAGTTATTTTCTCTTTCTACTTTCTCTTTCTCCCTCTTATGAACAGAGACAGAGAGAGGATCATAATTTTTGGCATTATTAAGGCTTTATAACCTTTAAATAAGTGTTTATTTTTACTGATCTATCTACTGAATTTTTCAGGAAGCTGTAAGTTTTAGAACCAAACACAGACTTCCGGGAAGATGACGACCAGGTGAGCAGCAAGGGAGCGATCCTCCTTAATAAACACCACCAGCTCGAGACAGACTTGGCGAGCGTGAATGCCGGGACCTTGGCTGGGAAGTTCAAACTGGGCGTATTTCTCTGAGCTGCCGGGGGAGATGCGGTAGGGCGGCCCAGGCTGCCGTGGCGAGACGTGGGAAAGCCCCAGATGCTGGGAGCCAGGGACGCTCCGCGCAGGGAGGAAGCTTGGCTGGGTCCGAGCGCCCTGGGAGCATAGCCAGCTCGGTCCCTCCCGCCTCCCGAGCCGGCTCAGCTTTCCGGCGACTCCCGACAGAGATCGGCTTTTTGGCGGCGGCAACGCCCGACGGTCCCACATTTCGCGCATATCGGGCAGGCCGTGCGGAAAGCCCCAAACGCTGGGAGCCAGAGACGCTCCACGCGGGGAGGAACTTTGGCTGGGTCCGAATGCCCTGGGAACACAGCCAGCTCAGTCCCTCCCGCCTCCCAAGCCTGCGCAGCTTTCCGGCGACTCCCGACAGAGATCCGCTTTTTAGCGGCCGCAACGCCCAGCAGTCCCACATTTCGCGCACATCGGGCGGGCCGCGCAGAAAGCCCCAAAGGATAAACTGGCACCTTGGAACCTTCCTGCCTGCAGGGACTCCGAAAACTGGTGAGCTATCTGCGCTCGCGACCAGATCACCGAGTGGGGGAGGAGATCCATCCCTATACCTGCAGGGAACCCTGGGAGGGCAGGGGAGCGGTCTTACACACCTCACCCAGGTCACTCGGTAGGGAGTATCTAACCAATATCTGTACAGCCTTTTAAGCGGAACTCTCAGCAGAAAGCTTAAGGAACATTCCCCCAAAGAAAAGTCATTGGAGCAACCTCTGCAGCAGACCTTTGCCTGCTGAACTGCCTGGGGAATCTACTGCTCAATATTTTGAATCAGATACCCAAAAAAGGGAAGACAGAACAACAAATCTCAGCAGAAAGCTTAAGGGACATTCTCCCAAAGAGAAGGAATCATTGGAGCAGCCTTTGCAGCAGACCTCCGCCTGCTGAACTGCCTTTGGAATTTATAGCTCCACATTTTGAATCTGATACCCAAAAATGGGAAAACAGAGGAACAAAACGCAGTCTCAAAACTCAACCCCACCCAGAACAAGTTTTGAA
>PVLD010022133.1:0-29911 GCA_004027595.1 Dinomys branickii | reverse complement strand
ACTGTGCCTGGACCGATCCCCGCTTCTTCCCCGCGGGGATCGTCCCCGGCTCCCAGCGTCTGGGACTTTCCCACGTCTCGCCCCGGCAGCCTGGTCCGCCCTACCACATCTCCCCCGGCATCTCAGAGAAATACGCCCAGTTTAAACTTCCCAGCCGAGGTTCCGGCATTCACGCTCACCAAGTCTGTCTCGAGCTGGTCTTGTTTATTAAGGAGGTTCGCTCCCTTGCTGCTCACCCGGTCACCATCTTCCCCGGATCCCCTGAACAGTTCTTAAGCAGGTCGGTTGTTATACAAGGAGCATTTGTACTTGAATGCCCAGAGAGTTCCAATGGCAACACCAATGTAATGTTTATTCCTTAGTTAAGTAGAAATTTCTCCTACTAACTTTAGTATATTTTAATACATAGCTCCTGAGGCTATGCTTAGATGATGTTTCAGCAGTATCAGCCAGCTAGTTCTGAGTTTAATAAAAGATTTACCCAGTACGTTATGATAGAGCTTCCATTTAGGAGGTCGTATATGATCCTTACTGGCCTATTCCTAAGTCTTAGGTGTATGAAAGGTTGTGGGGAAGAGTATATCCAAAGTCGCTCAAAAAATGCTTTCGGAAGTGCTCACTAAATGTTAGAAATAAAGTTTTAATGAACGATACAGTGGCTGCTTATTGATATAATTGATATAACTTTAAGCTTTGAGGATGGCATTGAAGTAAGAAAGTAAATAAATAATTTCATATTCCCTTGAATCTAATAATTTATTTATTTTACGTAGATTTAAAATGATAGTGTTCCAGTTTTGAAGTTGAGTGAATGTGTGTATATTTAAGAAGATGGATTTTAAACATAGTGTTTTGGTGCTTATGGGACAATATAATATATAATATAATATAATATAATATAATATAATATAATATATAACCCTCCTTTAACACATTGTTTTAATTGCCCTGTAATTATCTATTTAGTGTTTGTGTATTACATATCTATCAACTAGTATAAGGAACCTTGAAGTTCAGGCACAGACTTTACTATGATGATCATTTTGTGAACTAACACCAACCTGTGTCTTATTCACTTTATTCACTCTGCAACAGATACATTTTATTAAATGCAACAGAGAATGAGTCAGTGCAGAGTGCTGGTATTACTTCTGGTTCAACACCCTATGGTGGTAACTCACTGAAATTGTTGCCAAACTATTCAGGAGATGATGAACAAATTCTTCATTCTTGAATATTAAAGAGCAAACCCAGAAGATGAGGCAAATTTCTTATGTAGTTGTCCTTTTAACAGTTTAGTAAATGACACAGGTGGACAGGGATTATTAGCGGTAGTTGCCTATTGCCAGGCAAATGTGTCAAGCTCGACTGGAGCACAGAAATGCAGATAACCTGAGAGGATACAGTCAGACACATAAACTGAGTAGTTAATAAGATCTGCCAAAAAGCAGGCAATTAAAGAACCAGATGTGTTTAGTTAAATGCACATGTCTTTTGAAATCAGATTTTAATAAAAGGTGCAGGTAGATCTTAAAAAGCACATTTTTACTCTGTTTTCTTCTGGGACCACTAGGAAAGGCATTTCCCATCCTAAAGTTCCAACAGCTTTCTTGCTTTGCCTCTAGAAAACCTCTTTGTGACCTTGTTTTGTATTGTTTATATTTCTGCACTAGCACCTTCCGGTCAGTAAGGTAAGGACAGTCTATTGCAGTTGATTTAATGAAGATCAACTGCATTTAATGAAAATTAATTTTACCTCAGGCCATTTTGTAGGAATATTTTGCATTTAAATGACAAATGGATCTAAACAGCATGGCCCATGATAGGAAAGAAAATAAAAACAAGAGGCTCTATTGAATCAAATTGAAAAAGGAGAGTTTTGTCTCAGAAAATATTTTAAAAGGACTCCATTAGCAAATGGAGACAGAACAAAGAGACAGAAATTAGGGCAATAGAGTTGTTAGATCTAGTTTATCAATTTTAAACTATTTTAAACTGCTTTTATATTTCGCAAATAAATTCACAGAGAGTGAGTGTGGCTTCTGCTACTTTGTTCAAATAGCTTAGATAAATAAAATAACTTTCTAGTACATGTACGTTACCTATATACTTTGTTTGTAGAAAAAGGCCCCCCAAAAAGAGGTTACAGAAATGAATAAAACAAAAATCATATTAAATTGCAACAATAAAAGGAAATTACTGTTAAAATTTAGTGTATGTCTCTATCTTGTTATGTCTGTTTTCTCAATGTTTACAATATTAATTGCATGTTACATTTCCATTGTAGAAGACACATTCTTCAACAAGGTATAGGAGAAGACTTTGATATCAGAATTAGGTTCAAACCTTTAACTGGTTGAGTGATTTAGATTATTACGTTTTTGTGGTTTATTATTATGATTTTTGATTGTTTATTTCTTGTGAAAGAAATCAAAATGGAGTTTTAAAAATATAAGTTTGCTTTTATACTGTTTTTGGCCTAGAATTTCCATTTGATATTTTTTAATCCCTTCTCAGCTAAGATATTCTGTTTTTCATTCACTGTGAATATGTGTGTGTGTGTATGGAAGCTTTAAAGTTATTTTCTGATAAATCTTAGAATTTGTGTCAAATTTAGGTTGTCTGTCATGATTGTCTTTTATCATAGAATGAATTCCATTTTCTTGTTCACTTGGCAAGTAATTTTGCATTGTATAGGAAACATTTTGAATGTCATACTGTGAAAATGTACTGAATAATACTGTTTTTTGTTTTGTTTTGTCATATTTTCCTCAAGTAAGCAATTAGTTTGATTGGCTTGAAAGTACAAATGATGACCCTTCAATGTCAGTTTAAATCTCAGCTTCTCTTTCCCTCTCCTCCACTCCCTCTTCTGCTAGGCTCTTCTGGATGCCTTCTTTACCTCTGAGGGTCAGTGTTTAGCCAGAGTTGGAAAGAATTCGTGACTCTTCCAAATTTCTTTCTTCTCTTACAACAGTGTGGTTACCCTGCATAGTTCTTTCTTTCTTCAAGCAGAAAAATCATGGATTCATGAAATTTTACCCAAATTGAGCATGGGAGTGCATGCCTGTAATCCCAGAATTCAGGAGGCTGAGGCAGGAAGATCGTTGTGAATTCAAGGTCAGCTTGGGCTGCAAAGTGAGCTCAAGGCCAGTCTGAAATGCATAGCGAGACCCTGTCCCAAAAAGACAAAAATAAACGGGGAAATTTTACCCAAAATTAGGGTGCTATGACTAAAATCAGAAGAGAAAAAAATGCATCTGTAGTGTTGGGAACATAAGTTACTACAACTACTGGGGAAATCATTAGAGATTCCTAAAAAGAAAACACGTGTAGCGATTCCATTTGAGCCAGCTGTCTTTTGGCTATCTTTCCAAGAGAATTAACATCATTGCATTCCAGTGATAAACGCACACCCGTTTTAAAAGAAGAACAACCCATAATACCTCAGTCATGAAAATGTTCTACTTGTCCGCTAACAGATGAGCAGACTAAGATGTGGCGCGCACTGACAATGGAGATCTGTTCAGTCATAGAGAAGAATAAATTTGAATCACATTTTAGAAAAATAGCAGGATCTTGAGGTCATAATACTAAGTAAAAGTAGTCATCGGTTTAATGTTGATCTTGCCTCAGACACACACAGTATATGCTGTTGTTACTTAATAAAGAGATGTGCTGCATAGAAAAGAAAAAGTCCTGAGGAAAGAGGGAGAGAGGAGGGAAGAAAGGGGAGGAGGAATAGGAAGAGAACACATAATAACTGAGATGCATTTTAGGTGTGTATCAGTCCTCAAAACCAAACGGAATCACTATATTGCAAGCATGTGGTCAAAAAATAAAATGAAAAACAACCATTAACTTTGGACAGGTGAGAACTCTATCACTAGTCTGACGCTGGCTCCGTGTGGACCACATCTCTGACATGCGGGGTATGATGTGGGTAGGTGCCCAAATTTTTCTTCGAAGAACTGAAGGCCAGTTGTATCAAAAGTGACAACTCTTCACCAGTGCCAGCAGATGTCCCATGGGTGACTAGAGCGGGGTGAAAACCTTGGTATCCCTGTCTATCTTCTACCTACTTTCATACTTTGCCCCGTGGGTCACACCATGTCTGTTCCCCTCTGAATGGAGATACGCTAGACATTAGGAAATGTCTGTCCAGAACTTGTAGTACAAATTCAGTTTTCCTTAAGCCTCTCAAATCTCTCTCCTCTCTCCAGACGGAAGATGGCAAGGTAAGGGCAGCTATTGTTTTCAATATTTGCAGGAGATCATGATCAGCAGATTGCCAACCCTTAGGTTTCATGAAATCTCATTCCAGACCACTGGGCCAGCACCTACAATTTTCCAGCCATCAGTAATTTTCTAATTTAAACCTCCCTTCTTGCCCTTTGCCTAAGGATGAAAGGAGTTGAAATGCAGGCTAGATTAAGATGGTCATTTCCCCTCTTCCGTCTACCACTTTTCTACTTTTCTAGGGTTCTTGGTACATCTTTTTTCTTTCTCCGACAACTTTTCCTCAACTCATGGAGACCTTGACCAGCTATGACTAAATAGGCTTCAGTTCACCCCTGCTGATACGCAAAAGGTAGTGCATGTGTGCCTGTGTGCTTGTCTGTATGTGTATTTGTAAATTATAGATTCAAAATGTCACAGAACATGAGCTGTTCTAGGAATTGTTCCAGCACCTTGCTTAAAATAGGCCATGGAACTCACTGCAGCTAGTTGCTGCACAGAAATCAGCATGGTGAAGCATCTCCTGAACTGTGCTTAGACTTTACTGCTGATGAAGAGGCCAGTGTATCTTAATCGTGCTCATCAGAGGTGCAGGCTGTGAGGTGTACTGGCAGATGCGATTCTACTCTCTTTGCCATTGGGGAACTACTTGACATGTCTTCTTCCCTCAGAAGGAACAGGCCTAGAGGATCCAGCTCGCCCATCCTGGCCTCAAGACCTAACATCTGGGAGGATCAATATCTCTCCCATCATGCTGAAGCACCGCTCTGGCTGAGTGCTTATTTGATTATCTGAGTCCTGTAGAGAGTAATTCTACTATGTTTTCCTTCTCTTTTACCTTTTCTTCCTAGATCATCTCCTCCATTCCAGAACTCTAATTACCATCTATATGCTAATGACTACCAAATTTATATCAGCAACCCACTTCTCTCCTCTGAGTTCCAAATTGGATCTTCCAACAGCCTAATTTACATCTGCTTTGATGTCTTACGGAGGCCTCAAATTCAGCATGTCAAAAATCAGACTTTTAATTTCTACCTCTTTCCTCCCAGCCTGTACCTTTCTTAAACTTTCTCTATCCATTTGTTCAAGACAGATTTGGAACTAGTCTCGCTTATGTAAAAACCTCTTAGAAATCTGTAGGGAAGAAAAGACAAATGATCCACTGGAAAACAAGGCAAAGATACAAAAGACAGATAATTAATTGGTCAGATGTGTAGAAAGGAATTGAATTTTACTTGTATAAAAAAAATATTTAAAGCCTGCATGGTGGCACACTACTGTAATTGTATACTTAGGAGGCTGAGACAGGAGGATTGCTGCAAGCTCAAGGCCGACCTAAACTGCATAGAGAGACCCTGTATCAAAAAAAGAAATATTTATTATGTTATATTTCTCACAGCCAGTGGAAAAACTTTCCAACAATTTGAAAACTACTATGTTCATGTGGTCAGTACACATATAATAGAACAGTTCCTGTGAAGGAGAGAATCACACAATATCTACCAAAATTATAAAAACATCTACCCCTAAGAAACCCAACTTCATTGTAATTAAGTATTTGGGACATTTAACAGAACATTAGAAAAATAGTAACACATTCTATTTAAGAAACCATATGCTATGAATCAGTCAACATTAGCAAATATATTATTCTGTTACTAATATCAACCTATTAAAGGCGAACATTGCTATGATTATTGTCAATGTTTCAAAAATAACCAAAGGATGAGTTGCAACTTAATTTTCATTTTAAAACACATCGTTTAAAATTTCCAATGTTACACTAAAATCCGTGTTCTGGTAGGGTTTTAAAATTTCAGTAAGGTGATAGTCAAGCACTGAGAAGTTACATTTAATTAGTAACAACTTAACAGAATTTCAAATCCTCTGAGTATTGTAATTGCTCCCTATTCAATACTTTAAATATTTTGAGATGTAAACATAACTGACCATGGACAAGATATCTTAGTAATCATAGAAAAATTGCTAAAGGTACAGAACATCTATCGCACAAGCAGTCCACGTGCATATGAGAAAGCAGGAGGTCTTATAAAACATTATTTTTTAACTCACTTCAGATATTTTGATTCAGTTAGTCTTGTATAGGGAATGAGATTTTGCTTATTAATCAAGTTACCAGGTGATTCAGAGGATATCTGGGATACTTTCAGTTGCACTAAATTACTCTATGAATATGATATTAATAGAAAGAGGTCACCAGGCAAAGAGAAAAATTCAAATGGTAAACAGATACATTTATGATTGTATGAATATTCTTTTTTTTTTTTTTTTTTTTTGGTCTTTTTCAGACAGAGTCTCCCTATGTAGTTCATGCTGGCCTTGAGCTCACTTTGTAGACCAGGCTGGTTTCAAACTCACAACAGTCCTCCTGCTTCAGCCTCCCGAGTGCTGGGATTACAGGCATACATCACCATGCCTGGTTGGATGAATATTCTTTAAACCTCATGGTCTATGTATTTTTTGTACTCTTTTAAATTTATATTTATTAGTACATAATGACTGCAGTCATGCAGGTTGGTACATGTACACATGCATCTTAATTTTTTAAAAATCCCTTTACATCTGCATCCTAACCTCTCCTTCCTTTTTCAACTTGGCCCTTTTCCTTTTGCCAAAGTTCTATGTCCCTGTTTTCTATTATCTATTTATTATTTTGCTCATTAGTTTATTTATACTTTGAGTTTCTCGTATAAGAGAAACTGTGCAATACTTGAGCATGTGTATCTGATTTATTTCACTTAATATTATGGTTTTAAGGTGCATTCATTTTCACACAAATGACTCAAATATGTGCTTCTTTATAGCAGAGTTAACACTGGACTCTGTAGAAATATCACATTTTCTTTATTCATTCATCTGTTGATGGATGTATACATCACTTCCAACATTTAGCTATCGTGAGTTTTGCTGCGACGACAATGGGTATGCATGCAGTGTGATGTCTTTAACTCTTTCAGGAAGATGCCTAGAAGGGGAATAGTTGGATCGAATGAAATTTCTTTTTTTATTTTTTTGAGTAATCTCCATACTAATTTCCATACTCCTTGTATGAGTTTACATTCTCCCCAACAACATAGAAGTGCAGCAGTGTAAAAGCACAAGAGCTTTGCCCTACCCTGTCTGTGCCCTCAATGTCTTTATGTGCTGTTCTCTTCTATAAATCAGTGTCTTCCTGTTAAAATTGTGAATAATATTATGATACAGTGAATTTGTCCTGCATTTATTTTGTTGAATATGGATAAACACTTAAAAGTTTTAAGCAGGAGAATGACATAACAGTATCTCTTTTTTTTGTGGGTCTGCAAGGCAGCATATGAAGGATAGATGGCTAAGGTCAACTCAAAAAGGCATTTAAAAATTACCAAGGATAGACTCACATTTAAGTGATCAACTGAATTGTGACACGTGTGTCTTGGTTACTTTTCTCTCATTGCTGAGACAAAATACCCAACACTCAAAATGAAGGAAGGAAAGGTTTATTTAGCTTACAGTTTGTGGAGGTTTCAGTGCATATTTGGCTGGTTCTGAGGCAGAGTAGCACAGCCTACCCCGACCCAGGGGGCATGTAACTTTCACACAGTCTCCATGCCCTCCTCCTCCACAGGCTCAGGATGTGTACAAAGTAAGCACCCTGGCTTCCTCCTGAGTTACTCAACTAAACCGCTAGACTCCCCAAGTTGACACAATGTATAAACCATAACAATGTGCTATGTAATTCTATATGCAAAAAGTAGTCTTTTGAACACAAAAGAGCTAAAATGGTTAGCTACAAAGAAAAATATAAACCTGGATCTTTAATTCATACTACACAGAGAAATTAATAGAACTAAAGTGTAAAGTTAAGATAAACTCAAAGTTATTAAATGTATTGAAATAGATTGTAGAAAAATCTTTGTATTATTGGATTAAGAATAAATTTGCCAAACCAGCAAAAACTATAAGAGAAAATGTTCACTCAGATGGATCGAATATGCTCTTTGCCAGGCAAAGGGAAGGGAGTGAAAAGCCCGACCCTGGAGGCAGAACAGCGGCAGAGTGCTTACTCAGCACGCTCGAGTTCCAGGCTTTCCTGCCCCGAAAAAGAGGAAATTCTGAACGAAAATGCAAAGGGTGCCGGAGTGGAAAGAGAAGAAATAATATAGAATAAAAACATGTCTCACAAATAGTTTGCATTCAGAACACTACCAAAAGACTCATGCAATTTATTTATTTTTTTATTTTAAAGAGAATAAGCAATAAAACAATGATACACAATTTCAAAAAAAGGTAGTAGGGGATAACAATGGTTAAGGCGTTGCGTATTGTTACCTTCAAAGTAAGTGCTCAGATTACAAGACACAGGCATGAAAAACTGATCAAACTATATAAACAAAATTGCTTTCTTTTCAGTGAACTAACAGAAATGAGTAGTATAACTATTTTAAGTATTATATGTATTTATTTACTTATTTTTCCTTTTCCCTTCCTTCCTTTTTTCCTTTCCTCTTTCCAAGTTTCTCTTTCCTTTTGAACAGCGTCTTCCCATTTCACAATACCTATTCTACATTTTAGATCTTATTTGCTCTTTCAGCTTCTTACACTAGGGAGACAATATAATAACAACGATCAATTTCAGTAGTCAGCTTGATACAAAGTCAGCACTCAAAAATTTATCATTCCTGTACACAAACAGCAAACTCGCTGAGAGAGAAATTAGGGAAACCACACCCCTCACAACGGGATCAAAACAATTTAATAATAAAAACAACCCAGCTTTAAAAAGCAAATAATTTAAGCACATATTTTACGAAGAAGATGAGTTTGAATAGATGCGACACTGCTAGCCATTAAGGAAATTCGAACTGCGGCCAGAATGAAACTCCACCACGCATCCACTAGAATTTCTAGAGTTGAAACAAAAACAACTAATCCTGGCATATGCTAGCAATAATGTAGAATACTTAAAATACATTCACAATGAAATCCAATTGGTATAACTGTTTTGGAGAACGATTTTATTGTTTTTCTAAAGCCACTCTTATATTTCCAAATGACACAGCATGCTTAATATTTTCCCAAAAGATACAAAACATATGTCCTCATAAACTTGTACGTAGATGTTTTTTTTTTTTTTTTGCGGTACTGGGGATCGAACTCAGGACCCTGCGCTTGCTTGGCAGGCGCTTATTCCACTGAGCTATATCCCCAGCCCTTGTACGTAGATGTTAATAGCAATATTGTATATAGTATTAAAAACTGGAAATGAAACAATGTCTATCAAACAGTGAGTGAATTCGTTAATTCCTACAGCGTGGAGTATTACCTTGTAAATAGGGGTTTTGGGGTTCCTCAAAGGAAAAGCTACAACCATAAGTCACCAACACAGGACCAACATTCTTGGGTGGCGCGTTGTTAGGTTTGCATGTTAGGGGAGTTTCCTCTCAGGCTGTCCTGGAGTTCAGGTGAAGAGACTTCCATTTAGAAGGAGAACCCTCAAGAAACAGAGTTTACAAAGAAATCTTGCATCCCAGGTAATGTCATTCAGCACCACAACAAGGAGTCTCTGAGTTAGTGACCAGTGAACTCTGAAAGGACCACAGTGACTTAGGTTTTACCACCCTAGAGCTCTGTCGGATCAATGGCCAGAAAACGCTGGGTGTGATTTCACAGAGTAAGACTCCGAGTAGGCAGGCCCTAAATAATTAAAAGATTCTGCTTTGGTTGTTTTTTCAATCACAGATAAAGACATTTGTGTTTTGTGCCAGAGGAGTTTTGAGCCAATGAACCTGAGAGTTCTGTGAGGAAACAAACTTCGTGGCAAGCGTGCAAGGTCTACACCGGCTAATTAATGTGAACATTAATGAGGAAGGAACTTAACACATTCAACAATAGGAATGAATTTCAAAAGTGTTGTTACAAATAAAATGAATAAAACTCAGAAGGATATGTATGGTATGATTAGATTTTTGTGAAATGCTGGGCAAAACCAAAGTATAATGACTGGAAGCAGATCAGAGCAATGCAAGGCCAAGAGTCAAAGACAAACAGCAGAGGAGAAAAGAGAGTTGAGAGGTAGCAAATGAAAGTGTTTTGTTTTGATAGTAATAGGGTAACATAGTTGTACACAATCACCACAACTCACAAAATTGTACGTAAAGATGGAAGAATTTTCTAGCTTTGTAAGTGAATCAATGAAACTGAAAGCATGACAGGATCTATTTTAATTAAGAAGTGTATCTCTAGTAGAAATATGCATTAAAATTCAATTTTTGATTTCCTTTATATTTTTATCTTTCCCATGATACTAATTGTTAGGCATTAAGACAGTGACAGAGATATGTTTGTCAATTAGATACTTACAGTAGCAGAAAATATTTTCTTTAAAATGGGATTTGGGACAGGTCAGTTTCAAAAATGTAAAAAGTAAATGTTTTAAAAAAGGAAACTTTAAGTTTGCTTAGACATGATAATAGAGTATTCTGGGTAAGCATAAGAGCTAGGCCTGTTGTGGGGAAGCAGCTGGTCTTGTTGGTCGGTAGGTTGCCCCTGAGTTAAAGGAGTAACATACTGGGGACTCAGGAGTACACTAACAGAAAAGGTATAAAACAGCAAATTTTGTACTTTATAAATTTCATAACTTTAAATATTAAATATTCCCTCTGCCACTGACTTTTAAAATAGTGATGATGATGTAGCAGGGTGGACATACATCCATGTCATTATTACTAAAAAAAATCATTAAGTTACCTTAGATATGCAACTTTCAGTGAAATTGTATGTGTGGGAAATTGTATTCTCCTAAAATTATGAAGATAAGTTGCAAAATATTCGAGATCAATAGTTACCATTTCTTCCTATCCTGAAACCTTACCCACTACCTTGCTGCAGCCATTCCTGTGCACTGAGAGTTCTGGATTGGTGCGAATTTAGGCTGCTAGAACTTCTGTAAGCTTTTTCTAGAGCAGAGGCTTGCCATCCATAGTGAGACTTTAAGGAGGATTATCAGAAAACAAGAAAACAAGCCCTAAGTGTACTGAAATACGAACATGACTAATAATTATATTCTATAGGTTTAATGTACTTCTATCCCATTTTGGAAGAAGTTCTTTTAAAGGAACAGGTATAAAGCAAATACGGAAGCATTTTCTAAAGATATGTTTCCCACAGATAATAACGTTCAAAGTTTAAAATTTATAATATTGAACATGTTATCATATTTACAAATTAAGTCTTACCTGCTGTCTTGGTTAATTTTCTCTCGTTGCTGAGACAAAACACCCAACGCCAAAAATGAAGGAAGGAAAGGTTTATTTAGCTTACAGTTTGTGGAGGTTTCAGTCCATACTTGGCTGCTTCTGAGGCAGAGTGGCACATGGCAGAGGGCAAAATGTTAATGGCAGCAGCACACAGCAAAAACAACCAGAGCAAAAGGGAAGAACGGCAGCAAAGCAGCCTCCCTCCTTCCCTTACATTGTAAACAGCCTACCCCCACCCAGGGGGCGTGAACCTCTCACACAATCTCCATGCCCTCCACTTCCACAGGCTCTGGATGTATACAAAGTAAGCACCTGGCTTCCTGCTGAATCACTCAGCCAAACCTCTGGACTCCCCAAGTTGACACAATGTATCAACCATAACACCTGCAGTGATGTATTCCATATTATTTTGTACATCTTCCCCCTCTATTTTGAACTTAAAGTGGATAGTTAATCTTATTCCATAGTAGGCATTTAAAGGTTTTGTTCAAATGTGATAGCTGATATAAACCACAATATTACTCTCTATTTTGCTATTCATGAAGTCAGGCAATCTGGATTCTGGTCTTGGCTTATGACATCTTATTTTAATCAGCTCTCCTCTAAACTCCACTGCCCTCAACTTTACAATGAGACAAATGGTGTCAGCTCTGTCTGCTTCACAGTGAGGTTATGAATATCAAGTGCTTTAAAAATAGGTTTAAATGCTTCAAATCAAGCTATAAGCATAGAAGTGCTTGGATCTGAAGTGAAATAATAGTAAATATAACATACATGCTAGACGGTCATATGTATTCATTCATGTAATCAATAATAAATTCTCTGATTTCAATGAACAAATATTAACCAACTCCTGTACCACTAAGGACAGAGAGATATAAAGGACACAAGGTCATACTTTAGTCAAAGTGTGATCTGGGAAATGATACACAAGCAGATAATTAAAACGCAAGGTCATAATTGGTACACGAGGCATGCTGAGCATGATCGAATGCTGCAGAATCAGAAGAGTCCATTAACTTCTGCCCAAGAGAAATGCGCTCTAGCAAAGGTAATTTGAGGTGAGTTTCCAAAGACTGATGAGATTAAAAGTCTGATTGAAAATAAGAAGAGAAGGTTAAAGTTCAATATTTAGGTTATAATTTGCTTATAGAAGACTAGGTAGGCCATTTTTGCACTTGATTTACAGAGGTAATGTATACTGAAGTCAACTTTACTAAAAGAATAAAAATGTGTAAAGCTGAAAAAGACAGCAACAGTCATTAGTAATAGTCCTTCGAATGGCTCAGGGTAAAGGACTGCATTACATCATTGTACGTGTTTAGAAGATGACTAGAGCTAGCATGACTCTGTGGGCCAGAAAATAGAGCACTATGCAGCTACTGGAATGATCAACACGTGCCCCACTGATAGAGAAGCCCATGGCTAATTAGCACGGCATGCAAAATCCCACACCATTGTGAGAAAAACTGCTAATGAATCATGAAGGTATAGCTTGCATATCAAATCTTCTCAATGATGGATGTAAGTACTCCACATGTGTGCTTAAATTGTCCAAACCATGTATGCCTGAGGAAATGTTTAATAGCCTCCTTCTCGGGCTTGGACCATGTGGAAAAGTTTTTTTTTCTGAGATTGTATTATTCCTCAAGTCAAATGCTAATATTTCCACTGTTATAAAAAATCTTAACAAGGAAAACTGATCTAAGCATTAACATTTCATAAGTTGGATGTCATCTTGGCAGCATTGGGAACAATGACAGAAGGAAAGGATGGCTAAATTCATTTGTGCAACTGATTGTTCTGGCAGATCAAGGTCAACAGATTGCAATGGGGATGAAGCTACTGTGGGTGGGAGCAAGGCGGACAGGAGAGACTGACCTGGAAGCACTGTGAACACCATGGGAGTAGTGGTAGGGTAGGAACGGACAGCACTTTCAGGTGCTTCTAAAGAAGCATTTGCAGAATATCTGAAATCAATGTGAAGAAGAGCAAGACATTAGGACTGCGGTGTAGGATCTATACAGGAAGTAGTACAATTAATGAGGACAGGACGTATGAGTGGGATGGAGGAGCAAGGAAGACAAGACAAAGTCATTTTGTAGAAACTGTGGGACATTCAGATATAGAAGCCTGTGTGACAGTTATAAATATGATTCTCATTCTCGAGAGAAGTAGATTTAATCTAGAAATAGTCATGCAGAATCATCAACTTATTTGAAGTTATGAGAGGAGATGGAACAGCTTAAAAGAATAATTTCAATGGAAAAGTAGACCGCCCTAATAGCTAGACTGAAGACGAAGTCTCAGCTAAGAGTCTGAGAAAGTCGTTCTAACCATAAGAAAATTGCCTAAGTAAGAATTTAAAGAGGAAAGGAGAACTGAGAAGTGATGCCCCTCCCCTAAAACACCAGATGTTCAGTGATACTGGTAGGCAGAAAATCAAAGACTCTCAAGTTAGAAAAATTATGGACACCATTAATCTTAGCACATTATTTTGAGTGGCTGTGATTGAAGGAAAATTCAAGTTTTAATAGCTTAAGATATTAATGGATGTGGAGAAAGAGTACAGAAAATCCACATCAGTATTTCAATGTATGTACAGGGTATATTGCTAAGAATCGAGTGCCAGGACTGTGTACTGGGTCCAGTTGAAGTACTGTGATGGTTAAAGTTATGATTTTAGAGTTAGACATATTTTGTCTACATCTCAAATAACTAGTTGATGCTTCAATCTATTTTCATATAAAGTGAAAGAAGTGATAGTTTCTATGTCATACATTTTCTGTGCCAAAGTGTAAAGGCCCAATATGTTAATTATTATGTTACATTACTAATACAGATTTCTTTTTCCATAAGCATATGAAAAATTTTATGCAGGTACTACATACTTATTAGCCAAAAATTATTTGCAAGTCAATTCTAAGTTATTATTTAATGTCAAAATAATAGATGTGGGTTCACTATTTACAAGAGGAGATATTTTATACAGGATTAGTAGGAGCCTGTTAAAGTATGGAGCTGAATTTAGAACTTACTTAACTCTACAAACAGGTTTTACCCATGATAAAACCAGATTATCACTAGAGATCAAGGTCTTTTCTCAACAATAGAGATGCTTTGGAATCATTGAATATTTGACCTCCATATGTATCTTTATTCTTTCAGTTTGAGGGTTCTGTATGTCTTTGCTTTTTGAGTTGTAGTGTTATAGACATAATAGCATTTTAAATAGAAAAACAAATACATTATACTCTGAATAAAAATGTTCGCAAGAGGACAAGAATCCTGACATCCTTAAGCAGGTTCTGTAGAGCAGACATAGCTGTTGAACATGAAAATTACATAGTCAAAGTTAGTAGGTTGGACCTGGCTCTAAAAAGATGGAGAATGTGTGTTTAAAATTAGAGTCTGATCATTGTGAGGCCTTGTTCTCTCACCCTGCTCTGTACTAAATATGTGTTTAGAAAAAAGAAACACGTACTTTTATTTGTAGCATGCAATTCAGGTACACCTGAGGTTTCCATGATTAAGATGCTTGGAATACCTTATTCCTTATGGGAAAATTAGGCATGGAGAGGAGCAAGGGCTTCATATTTGAGCAATATGTTTAATTTGACATTTCAAATTGATGAGGCAAAAGGGGAACATTCTTTGGATGAACCAATGGTAGCTGAGATGATACAGAAAAGTCCAGTTCATAGAGAAATAAATGCCTTCAAAGATGGTAAAATGGACAGCTCCATGAATCCAGGAAGTGAAAGATAAAGAGAAAATGTCTTATATTATTTCCTTTTGGATGAGTTAGTTCCCCTCAGTGTTGTTAGACAGATTTTTGTAGTTTCTGACAAAGTACTTGAGGTAATAAACTTTGGAAGAAGGAAGATCTATTTTGACTCTGTTTTGGAGCTTGCAGTTTATGATCAGTGGGCCCCATTTCTTTTGGACCTGTGCTGAGGCAAAACATCACGGCAGGGGTACCTGGCAGAAAAGATACTCACACAGCAGCCAGAAGGCAAGTAAAAAGAATGGAAGAGGTTAAGTCCCACAATTCCCTTTGAGGGCAACTGTACGATGACCTAAAACTTTCCTCTAGTCCCTATCACTTAGTTCCCCTCACTTGCTCAATAATATCCCTTACTTGCTGTACCTTTAGGGACATTATAGTTGCAAACTTTAGCATTATGGCCCAGTTCCTAAAAGCCCATATGTTGAAGGTTGTTCCCCCAGCCTGTAGTGGGAGATGAAATCACTGGGAGATGAAATGTTAGGATGGGGATTAAGGGAAGGAAGTTACAGAACCACGGCATTTGGGTTTCTTGTTCTATCCCTGGCTTCACAATCACCATGGGTCACATTTCCTGTTCCACATGTTCCAGCCCTGAGGTACTGCCTGACCACAGGACCAAAAGAAACGGCACCAACTGACTATTGACTGAGAACTTCCAAACTATGAACCTTAATCATCCATCTCCCTGTTTAGACTGATTGTGTCAGGTGTTCTTTTTCTCTTACAGGGATGGAAAGATGACTAAAACAACAGCTTATTTAGTCTGCTACTCTACTGAAGAGACAAATCTTGAAAGGAAGAGTTTAATTGGCCTCTGTGGACTAATAAGTCTATTCCTTGACAAACACAAAGCCAAGCCCTTAGTAATTAACAGCAGACTGCATAAAATAGAAGAGCTCCCCTCTATGTATGTGGATTGCTGTAGGAAAAAGTTTAATTTAGAGGGAGGAATCATTAGAGAATACTGCATTTTCTTTTTTGGAAACCAAAATAAGCTATACCTTTATGGATCGCAGTACTTCACCATATCATGTGTTACTTTTTATTTAATTTCTTTCCTTAGTTATTTTTTCACATGCCAGTTTTGCAGGTATTTTCCATCAAAAGAATATGAATAAAAAAGTGAATGTTAATGTGGTCTTTTCAAATCATAGCAAAAACATAATGTTGCTCTACTTGAAAATTCAGTTTTAGCTTGAATCCTGTATCTGGAAAGGAAAAACAACAGACACAAAACTTCTAGATTGTACGTCATGTAAATAAAGGATAGAAGAAAGTAAACATTTCTAATTTAGTCTGAGCATAGAGAACTGTCAAGTAGGATTTATCTGGAAAATAAGAAATGAAACAGTACAACCATTTGTGTATAGCAATTTTGACAGAAAGGCTCTATTTTGCAAAAGCATTCCTTTTGGGTTTGGTACACAGGAGACAAATTAAAAGCTTCCTCTGACACTTATGACAATTCAACGTCTGCCATAGTAATAGAAGTAAATAAAAATAAATAAATACATAAATGCAAGAAAGCACTGGATTGTTTTCTGTAGTTATATAAAAGTGCTCGATGTACCTGTGGCTCTATAATATTAAAAACACAGAAAGTTACATGGTTTTATTTTTTCTGATGAATTGTACAAGCTTAAAAATGCATATTTTAAAATGAGCTATGTTGAATTAATTTGATTTTATCTACTATATAAGCAGATGAAACTCATACTGGAAGATTATTTTCTGTAAAAAATATACTAAAGGTAAATTTTAATAAGTAAAACATACGGTAGCTATAATTTGCTGTTAGGATATACAAGTTCCAGACTTTCTTTGTTCACCTTGAGCAAGTGAGTAATTCAATCTTTGTTTTTCTTTTTATGTCAGGTGATTCATGCATGCTCTATGAGGACTTGTAACACCTGCCCAACTCCTCACAAGGTATGGTATGCCTGTATTTGCTTCAAGCCTGGAAAACACAAAGTAAAAGTCCACTGGAGTGAGAACTCATCCATTAGATGTGTATTGGTTTTAACTATAAGCACCAACTCTTGAGTCACTTTACAAATCTCTTTGTGGATAAACCCTCTCTTTCTTGTTGATAAGGAATAGTAACATTAAAGAGTAAATGCTGATACATTTCCTTCAGATCATGGCTGTCTTTCTTCCTTACAGTACTTTTGCTCTGAGGAGTATTTTTCTGGGAATCAATCCTTAATGCTTTATGTGATATAAAACAATTCCAAGTAGAGATTTTACTAGCAATTTTTTTCAAATTATGTGTTTACTCAATAGGTCTTTATTAGGAATGATCAAATAAATAGCCAAGTTATGTTTGTGATCACACATGTCTGAACAACACATGTGCATAATAAAGTGATCTGGTAAAAAGGAAACAAACCAAAATTAGCAAGTCTTGTAATTCACATGCTTTCATTTTCTTCATTTTGCTTTTCTAGATTTTCCAGATTTCCTATGAATGTCATTTTACTGGGTAGTAAGGATATTTTCTGGACTGAAACTTGATGTTTACCATGAAAACTCTAGATGTTCCTGCTATAAATTTTTAGTAAGGTAGCAGGTATAAAAAGGCTGCTTAATGTCTTTTTTCCCCCATTTGGTTTTGGAAACATGAATATTTTAAAGCTTAGTACTTCTAGGGAAAATTTTGTCAAGCACCTATAATTTGTATATAAGCAGAAAGTAATAGTAGTAATTGGTAGCTGAGAAACAGTTTCATTTTTGTTATTGTATTTAAAATATATTTTTGCCCTAAGAAAATATATAAAATTGATTTTTTTTACTTGGTAAATGTAGTTGATGATTCGGTATTATCATTCTTTTTCAATCCAGTGGAAAGCTCTTCAGCCTTGTAAGAGAAAATTATATTAACAAACATTTAAATTAATGCTAATTTAAAAACATTAATGTAAAATTTTCTGCCAAATTGCATAGTGAATAACCGTTCCCTTCTCTGGACTCAATATGACCATTAAAACCAGGCCCCACCCCAAAATCATTTATCATTCAAGGATTCCATTTAAGTTAACTCTTAGAAATTCTTTCTTGAGTGGTCTGCTAAGGAGCGCAGCTGGACACGGTCCCTCTGTGGGGTGTGAGAAAAGGCACCACACCACCGTGTGGACCTGCCGCACCCCGGGCAAAGATGCCACAAAACACGTGGAGATGCCCAGGGGGGTGGGGAAATGTGGTGGACCCTGGAAAATCATGCTGTCCTGCTGCGATGGGGCCCCACGGCCCTGCCCCCACCTAAGATCCCTCTCCCTCGGCTGCGCCCCTGTGGCCGGCCCTCCAAGAGCCTAGAAGTGTGACCTAGAAAAAGAACAAAAGCCACGAGTCAGCAAGAGCAGCCAGAGACAAGTTACACAATAAAACAGCAGTTCTGGAGGTTGAGAGATGACAACATATTCTAAGTCCTGAGAAATTTCTCTAATTTTCTCCCAAAACTAATAAATAAACTTAGTACATACCTCTAAATACCACAATGAGCACAAGTGGGGGAGATCTCACATTACTTATGCTCAACATCAAAGGATTAGAAATAAGATTGCAAATCCTCACAGAGAACATTTTAAAACCTCACCAAGAAAAACATCCCGGAAGATGGCAACCAGATGGACAGTGAGAGGGTCCCTACCAGAGGGACACCACTCTGACAATGGAATGCAGCAACATAAGACAAGGCAGAGTCAAAGCAACCAGTCCACAGCTCAACACACCCAGCTCTACGTCTGCTCCAAGGCTGTGGTGCCATATCTCTCCACTGTATGAGCAACTACTAGCAGAGAGCAACAGGAAGCAGTGGCAGCAACCCCAGGGCCACAGCAATTCCCAGGGATCCAGCCAAGGAACAGATGGGCACCGGAACATAACAGTAAGAAAGAGCTGCACACAGAAATGGATCACACGGCCCCCTGCCCTTCTCACCCCAGCACTAAGTAGGAAGCACGAACTGAGTTACTGGGCTTCAGCTCTCACACCAAACTCCCTCTGTGAGCACCTTGAGCCTCAGTGACTGGCACACTCACCACCTGTTCCCGTCAGCAACAGGAAGAGTCCATGGGCTTCAGGATTCAGCCTAAACTGCCAGTATGAGCACCAGGAGGGACTTCATACTGCTTGCATATGTGATCCTTGTATGAACCCATAGTGACAAAATACAAGAAAAGTGGCGACCCTGGAGTCCAGGAGACAACAACATACTCTAGACAGAAAACCTGAAAAAATTCTCCAATCCTCTCCTAGAACTAATAACTAAACTTGGTGCACATCCTGGTCTACCTCAATGAACACGGATGTGGGAGACCCCGCGCCACTTGCACCCAACATCATGGGTGCACCCAATGCCTGGCTGTGGGAGGAGGGGAGAGAAGGCACCAGGGATTGCGAGGTGAGAGGAGGCAGAGTCCTAGAGCCGGAGTGCAGACCCGGTGCTGTGGCGGGGTGGGGATAGCCTCCAGGGAGTCATGGGTGGCCTGCAGGGAGACACTGGGGGCCTGGGAAGGTACCCCGGGGACCCTGACAAGGAGCTTAGCAGCCTGAAGGGGGAGGAGAGCTCCCTTCAGATTTTATACAAATCCTGAGAACCTGGATTGGGTCTCCGAAAGCGCGGTGATGGGGCGGAGACCTGCAATTCGCAGGAGCGACCCCAGGGACCAGACCAGTACAGGCCTGCAGGAGCACCTTGGACTGGGCCCCAATAGAGCCTTAAAGGGGCGGAGCTTTGCTGTCCATGGGGGAGACCCCATGAGCACCAAGAGGAACTTCATACTGCTTGCATATATGAACCTTGTATGAACCTAAACTGACAAATTACATAAAAAGCAGCAGTCTTGGAGTCTGAGAGACAACTACATACTCTACACAGCAGACCCAAGAAAATCTTCCAATTCTCTTCTAGAATTAATAACTAAACTTAGTACACACCCTGGACTACCTCAGTGAGCGTGGGTCGGGGAGACCTCACGCCGCTTGTGCCCAGCATCCTAAGTGCACCCAATGCCCAGCTGCAAGGGGCAGGGAACGGCAACACTGGGGATCAAGAGGTGGGAGGAGGTGAACACATGGAACTAGGGTGCAGACCCAGTTCTCTAATTGGTTGGGGACAGCCTCCAAATAGTTGTAGGTGGCCTGCAGTGAGACACTAGTGGCCTATACGAGGCCCCCAGGGGTATTGAAGGGGAGCTCAGTGGCATGAGGGAGGAGGGGCTTCCCTCCAGGCTACATGAAAACCCTGAAGACCTGGACTGGGTCTCCGGCAGCATGGCCACAGGGCAGAGCCTGGCGGGCCACTGGCGGTGATGCCGCGGACTCAACTGGGCCGCCAGCAGCGCAGCAACAGGGTGAGCCCGGGTGTCTGCCGGGACAGATCCTGTGGACTCCACCAAGTCCCCAGCAGCGCAGCATTGGGGCAGAGCCCTGTGGTCCACTGGGAGTGACCCCGCAGACTCAGCCAGGCCCTGCAGCAGCACAGCGAGGGGGTGGAGCCCAGTGGTCCACTGGAGGTAGCCCCACTGACTGGAATGGGCCCCCGGCAGCAATGGGGTGGAGCCTGGCGGTCTGCGAGGGCGACCCTCTGTACTCTACTGGGCTTCTGCACGTGCTGTACTGATCACTGAGTAACCCCGCTGACTTGACTGGACTGATGGTCTTGAGGGCTTATGAATGGGGCCTTTACCATAGTGAACTTGGTTCCCTGCCTATCTACTGTCTTTGAGCATGGGTACTTTTCCACCTCCTGCCATAACAAGTTGTGTACACCCATATATGTTACAGCATAATTTGAAGCAGCTATGTCTCTTCCCAAAGTGAGAGCCTGAGGGAGTAAATAAATCCAAAAGTACAGCTATTATCAGAGGGAAGAAGACTGATTGGGTGGTAGAATAACAGAGATGAGGGTGGAGAAAATTAATTCATCTAATGAGCCATCATCTGTATAACTGAGCAACAAATGTGATGATATCATTATGTAATACAACATCCAGTGATAATTCCCTGCTATAATTTTGTATTTCCTGTATTGTTTTTGTGTTATTCTGGTTTTCTTTAAACTAATAAAAAAAAAGAAATTCTTTCTTGAATAACAAAATTTGGCTTTTAAACAAAAAAGCATAGGAAAAGCATAGAAAATAAGACCAAGGACCAAAATAAGATTTTAGAACTAAAATTGTATTAACCAAACTTCCAATAATATTCAATAATTTAAAAAATATATTCCAAACAACTGTTCCTTTCAGTGGACACACTTTTCTGTCTCTCTCTTTTGTTCATCTCAATATCAAGCATCTGCTAACTGTAGAAGCTGCAGGTTGGTACACGAAATAGGGTGTTGGAGTTGCTTGTCTGAAATGAGCTGACTCTTGCATGCTCTTTCTGCTCCCTCCTCTCCTTCTGCCAAGATGGAACTAAGTAATTTGCAGAATCCTTAGAGTTTTAGGAATTGGGAGTGTTGGAAAGAACTGAAAAAGTGAAGCAGTTGGTCAGGCTGTGAGAGATTACATTTACCCAAATTTTTAGCTATTCTAAATTATCCATGTTATTCTAATAAGCTTCAGAAGCACTCCTTCGTAAATTATTCATCCCTGAGAGTGGGGCAACCATCAAAATCTCATGCTGTCATTCTTTTAGCAATAAACAAGCTCGTAAGCAAGTGGCGTTGCGCATGGGAGCTTTTAGTTAATCTGGCATTTAAGGTGGACAGACTAAGACTTTTGCTGCTTACACGCATTTCTACAAAAAAGATACAAAAAGAATTGAGTTTATCACTTATAGTGCAGAAAACGCTCAAAGGTAGTCTAATGCTCAAGTATGTAATATCTCTGGAACTACCACAGTTGCATTGCTATGTTAAAAGGCTTCAGGAAAAGCAAGTGTACGGAAGATGTGACACGCCAGAGGTTAATGATGCAAGCCTTTCAGCTCAAACAAAGAGAAATGAGCATCTAACGAGAGTGAAACTGTTTGCCATGTATTTCCTTCCCTACTTTACTCATATGCTTCCCAGGTACAGGTTTGGGATTTCTGTTTTCTCTCGAAATAGTAGATTGAAAAAACTAGTCCAGACACCTGGCAAAGTCCAGATGGCCAAGCTTTTGAAAATGGAATTTATGGCTCTATAATGTCAGTCTACATGTGCATGTCCCCTTATGGTTAGGTCTCTTTAAACGCTACTGAAGATCCACATTTTACTTCTTTTTAGGATCATGATACCATGGAATCATATGTTGACATAATTTGAAAATAGGTCCCAGAGAAGTTTTCTTAGACCTGACAAAGAAATGGATGACAACAATTACAAGCACAGCCACCATCGAAGCATACATTTGGCTAAAATTTATGACTTGAAGGAAATATTTCATTTCTGAAGACAGAGCCAGTGTAATCAGGTTTAAAATCCAGAGTGATCATCACCTCCATTTAGAAACAAGCCTTTTATCACAGTGCAAGATTTTAAATATTTAAATGACATATAAACCCCACAAATGACATGTAAGACCTTCTATAACACCATAAGATTTTAAATATTTAATATTTAAATGGCATATAAGACCTGTAAATGAGGCCTTTTCTCATACTATAAGTTTTAAGTGGAATATAAGATCTGTAAATATCTCTCAGGGGGAACCTATGATTTGTAGTATTTATGTAAAATATAGAAATTATTAACAACCATGACCTTTACTGTTCTACCTCTGCAACCCTGAAAACAAAGCATTCTGATACCTTGGGCAACAAATGTGTGCTTCTTTAGGTATATATATATATATATATATATATATATATATATATATATATTTCTTTGGATATACCAAGGCTGGAGTGGTTGGATTTTTTTCTTACTTAAAAGAATAATTATTAAAAGAGACATTGCTGTGAATTCTATTTTGTATGAGATCCTGAAGAGAAACATCTTAATATTTTTGAAGACCAGTTTTCAACTAAAGAAGAAATTACATTTTATGGCATGGGTCTTTAGGCTGTGTTATTCAAAGTGGCCCAAATCCACGTACAAGCCTAACATTACAGTAGGAACTTTATCCTTACTTTCATATCAAGCATCTGAAATATTTTCAAAGGGGAAGACAGATATACTTCAGCCATGTTTACTTATAAGTTATCTCCTCATATTTTAAATCCATAGTCACAGAGCATACAGTCAGAGAATATTGCGCACAATGATGTATGTCGCATTATTTTCACGAGAGTTGAACTTATTAGCGGTTT
Organism: Dinomys branickii; assembly: GCA_004027595.1. Taxonomy (NCBI): domain Eukaryota; kingdom Metazoa; phylum Chordata; class Mammalia; order Rodentia; family Dinomyidae; genus Dinomys; species Dinomys branickii. The sequence goes on along the minus strand of PVLD010022133.1, from coordinate 6,391 downwards.
TGACTGGTTGCAAGGACATAACCACTTGTGATACAGTGTTCTTGCAGCATTAAACGGTTTAAATCAGCTTCTCTCTTATGCAGTTTCACTTGCTTATCATTTGGAAGAATAAGTTCAGCAGCTCCTCTAGAGAATTTATTCAGAGAAAAGGCTTTTTAAATGGCTTTGGACTTTGAGGCAAAACAATTGGCAGTGGCTATTATGTCTGCATAAACATTTGTACTTTAAGCAGTTTCCTGTTATTCTCTTCTTAAACCATGCCTAGTCTGAAAATGAACACGGCACTCACTGATGCTTCTATTTTCCTTTCTCTTGATCAGTCCCAGGGAAAGAGGATATAATGGATCCTTCAGAAAGACATTTCAACGTGACAAGAAACTGAAGGGAAAACTTGAAATCTAATGACTTCAAGGCGGTCTAAATTGTTGCAACCCAGTTCACTTCTGCAAACAATCGGTGCCTGATGAGTACCCGAAGGGCTGAGGCGCATTTCTGCTACATTTACAAAAATAAACCAATACACATGCACAAAGCATGTTAGAAAAGAACTGCCCATATCCTGAATCTGCTAGAGCTGAGCTCAGAAAACAACACAAAATGGAAAAGAAGGTAAAACAGGTTATAAATTTGTGTATATATACTAGTTTGATTTTATAAATATAAAGAGTCAAAAGAAAAGGTAAGTACAATTATACTAAATAAGGCTGTATTTTTGTAATCTATTTTTGAAGCACCAAACAACAGGATGAATATTTGGAAGTGTTTGATATATAATTTTTTTTAAAAGGAGGTTTGAAATAACACAATTTTCATGCAACCAAGTTTGTGTGAGAAAAATTTCAATGACTGAATAGGGATTTTAAAGAGAAAACAGAATTAGATAGTAGTTCATGTTGTAAAAACAGATACTACTTAGGAACTGTTTCCATAGTGGTAAAAAGAAGAGATCTCCATATAGAACTGGCCTCAATTGCAAATATGAGGTAAGTGGACGGTTTTAGCCAAAGGAGGTAGATGCACTAGTAAGTAGAAATATGATAGGTAAAGAGATGGAGGAAATGTTGTTTAAACTGATCTACTAGGATTCTCACTAAAGGCAGGACAGGCTGGGATTTGGAAGGTGGGGCATTCTTCTAAGTTGACATATCAATACTTTTACAGAAACTGAGTGCTGCTAACCCCACAAGGATAGGAAGTGACTGTCAAGGTCTGAAGGGAAAAGAAAAGTCTGATCAGAGTTAAGTCAAAGGAAGAGTCTTGTTACAAGGCTTTTCAAAGAAAATTCATTTTTACCTTAAAAAGCATAGTTCCTTTGAAACCAAAAGCTCTTTAAATATTATTGTTTATGTGATTTTTAACTTAATTTTATAGTATTCAAAAAGCCTGCATTTATTGAGTTTTTTCAGTGATACAACCTTTCAAAAGAGAATTGCCAGTCCCAGAGTTCCCTGTTCCCTGAACCAAACTGAAATCTTTCAACAAAGTCTTTGGTGGTGAATCACTTAGCAATGAATAGCTCAAGGCCTTTTTTAAAGAACGTCAATACCAAAAGACAGAAGAGGATATGAAAAGGAAGAAAATCTGGACTAAGTATGGTCTAAAAAATTAATCTAAGACATTCTTTGCTCCCTTGCTTCATCCAACAAAGTAGTAACATTTGGGAGTCTTTCAGATGGAATTGGCCTCAAGCAGTCTATAAAGTACAGGGGGAAGAAGTAGAGAATCTGAGCTTAAATTGTTTCAAAGACCTCTAACTGTACCACTATTAAATATGCAGATAGAAGAATTTAAGGATGGAATTTGTAAAGGATGGCTGCTGGAGGAGAAAAGGAAATGTCATTTGAAAACCTAGACTGAGGACCCAGAGTAGACTTTACAGGATGAGAACAGAGCACCTCATACTTCCTCTGCTTCCTCTGCCTTCAACTATATCCAGACTCCAACCCCTCACCCCTTACTCATCGTCACGTCACCGCTCCGTGATAGCAACAAGCCACCAGCCACTTCTTGCCTGGATTGCCCTGACAGTCTTTGGGCTGCTGGGCTCACAGTTTGTGCCATTATAGCACAAATCACACTAATTTTTCTGAGTATCTCCGATGCTGCCCACCCCTACCCAATCTGACCTCGTTCCTTCTTTGTCCTATGCCTTCACTCTGCGTATTGGCAGGCTTGCTGGTCCTCTAACTCAGCCAGCCGCAGCGTGCAGTCTCTGGTCTTGTGCTTGGACTGCCCCTGTCTCCATTCCCACATACCCTCAGGCTTGTTCATTTGATTTTGTCACTAAATCATTGAATTAAATAGCACCTTTTAAAGGAATTGTTGACTGACTGCCATGCTTTATAATGTCCCCTAACCCCTTAATCTTGCTTTCTTTTATGTTCATCTTTAATTTTTAAACCACAAGTCACTATCTTACATTGCTGCACTAGTTAGCTATTATTCAATGTCTTTCTTCTCTCACCTAATTCTTTCTTCCGTATTCCGTGAAATGAACCACTTGCTTGTGAGGAATCAAACTCGGGGCCTCATACATGCTCGGAAGTCACCCTTCTACTGAGCTACGTCCCCACCTAAAACAGGAATTTTTATGTCCTTTATTCTACTCTCACATCCACACCTTCCAGAGTGACTCGTGCATTCTGGGTGATAAATGCTTTGCAAAAAGTAAATCCAAAATAATTAATATTTAATACAGTGCTAGATGTGGAGATCTTTATATCTTTTTTCATTAGAAAAGACTGAACTAATGACAACCATGCATGTTTCCTCAAATAGAATTCTCAAACTTGTGAAACATGTCTGAAAACTTAAAAGAAAGCGAAACAGTGGCATAAAACTGGATTGCATGGACTTTGGGTTTTACACTACTTAGTCCAAGTCCTGGTTGGTCCTACATCTAGCTCTCTAACATTTGGCTGTTTAGGAAAGCTAAGTCTTGACTTTATCTGAAAGGTCCATAAGATAACTAGAAGTGTGAGATACACAAAATCATTTAACTCCGACCTCTATTATTTAATGATTTTATTAAAGACCACTGTACTAGGTACCATGTGTTCATAAGTACAGAAAGGGACAGTCGGCATTTAGAATGAACCTCTGCTGGCTCAAGTTAAATTCAAACCCACCACTGCACTCTAAGCATCTGAGCAATTGTCTACATAGGAAAAAAAAAAGGGAGATCGACGTTTACTCTATTTCTTCTCCTGCTGAGATTATGAGATAAAATGAGGTTTTAGAAATAAATTTCAAGTTCAAGAGTTCACTCAGGGCATTGATTTTTTAAATGAATGCTTCTAAAAAGATGGTGCACTCTATACTGCGCCATGGGTCCAGATTTTCAGTTCATTTTAGTGTGTAGGAAGTACTTAATTACCGTATAAACATGGAAAAGTCTCAAGTGGACAATGACTGTTTGTTTTATTTCTAGAATTGCTGTGTACTGCTGAGTAATATGGTTTCTAAGGTTTACTAAGTGGATCCCGGGGTTCTGTTAAATTAAAATTTCTCTACATTTTTCATCTTTGCAACAAAATATTAAATTTAAATTAAGTGGGATAACTATATCAATGTAGTTAATCCCAAGTATCTAGAGGTAGTCAAGGGTTTCCCTAGTTTATGTAAGGCACACAGGAATACTGTGGAAAAGTAATATATTTCCAGCTTAAAATGCTGATTTTTAAAATATCAATCATAAAAAGGTCAAATATAAAAATTACACAATGAAATTTTGACTTTGAAATGTCTGACCTAATCATACATGCTAGTATAAGATTCTGTGAAGCTAGAAATCCTGTTTCCCTTTAAATTGACTTTTAGTTCATTTTAGTTCATTGTTAAATCACTCCCAAAAGTATTTATGAAATAAAATTAAACTTATTACGAGAAAAAATATGTACATACAGAAAAGCTCAGAGACAAAGAAAAATTTCACCAGATGAATTTACTCTAGAATTCATGAATTATTTTGCTTACTATTATCTTGAAACAACAATAGAGTTTTTTCGTTTCAACTTTTGAGGGGATTCTGAAGCATGGCATGACTAATTTAGTAAATAATTACCTCCACCTCAGTTCCAAATGAGACGGTAAAACATGAAATTGCTCCTGCGTATTCCTTTTTGTAACAGGCTTAGACTTTAATGTAACAGTTGCTAAACTGTGGCCCTCATTTGCTTAGTGTAGCCTCCAAACATTTACTTCTACCACTTGCATAGGGCTTTAATTCTATTTTTAAACATAGCATTTCTCAGTTGGCTTAGTTCACCTTTGAGGTATTTATAGAATACTTACATGTCATGCACTATGCTTTATTTAGGGGGAAAAGACACAAAATTGTCTGTTCTATGTATGTGCTTATGGTCCATTCATCCTCATAGGATGTAAAGAAAGTTATAAAATTCATGTAAGATGTAAAATGCCTGAAATAATCTTTTTTATTATTTTTGAGGTAATCCAAATCTGAAGATAAATAAAATTGGGTTGAAATAAAAGTAGCAGTTGTCAAAAGAATACATAATGCTCAAAATATTTTTAAGGATTATAATTTTACTTGTTATTGGGGGGGCAAAACTATGAGAACTTTTTATCAGTTTTTTGTTTTGATCACAACATAAAAGGTAAGGCTGAGCATACATGCACACCTGTAATCCCAACACTCAGGAGGCTGAGGCAGGAGGATTGTTGTGAGTGCGAGACCAGCCTGGGCTATAAAGTGAGCTCAAGACCAGCCTGAACTACATAGCGAGACCCTGTCTCAAAAAAAAAAAAAAAAAAGAAACAAAAAACAACATAAAAGGTCATATATTTCAGAATAGTTATGTATCCTTTACATTATCTTTCTTAAATTTTTAAATATTTGATATTTTTCTAATTACTATTTATTAGAGAGTTATTGCTTATTTTCAGGGTAAGTCCCTAGAAAGCTAATATTCTGAATTTCTAGTTAAAGACATACCCATAGGCTGTGGCTGGATCACACATGAGTTTAGAGAAAAGATGCTTTATGAAATGAAGGCATATCAGTGGCCTCATTAACATCTCTATGTGGCTGAGGCTGCCAAGACATGTCGGATTATAGTGAATGAGAAAAGATGATTGCACAAAACTGTATCGCAATCAATCGTACCCAAAGAAGAGATCCACAGGTCGATTTACCTATTGAATAGCTATCACAGAATACCTCCTGTGTGCCAGGCACGAGGATGCAAAGATGGAGCCAAACAGCTTCTGCCTCCAGGAAACACAGTCACACTTCCTCTGGCTCTGCCCACCCCAGCTGCTGTCACTGCAGTAACAGAACAGGGGCCATAACTACCACAAGACGTGGCTTTCCTTCTGCAACCCCCACAAGGCAAAGAGAAATCAAAGCTCACATGCACACTTTATTATCATTTATTTAGAGTAAATCCTTACAAAAATTCTCTTAATTCATATTTGCTTATGAAATATTTAGGTTATTATATATATATACACACATATATATAGTGTCACTATTACAATCATTAAACTAAACTACTAGCTCATGAAATCTCACTTTATAATGAATAAATGAAGACATGACATCTCACTCCCAAATGTCCCCGACTACTGATTTCATTCTTGGGTGTTAGTAATAGCAGGCACAGTAACATGGAATGAAAAATAAAATAAACAACATGAAATTATAAAGTATGCTCCAGCAAGCATTTTGATGAATAAATTAGTTCTTTATTCTCTTTCTTATTATCCATTATACATAAAAATTTCTTCAGTACTTCAAAATGAAACCTGCAGCTTGATTATACTGCCGTACCTATATATGAACGATGTGAACAGCTGTGGTTCATCCCTCTGTTAAAACAGAAGTTATTTTCTTTGGAAGGAGACAAAAGATAGAAGTGTAAAAATGCACCATTCCTGTAATGAAGGTTTTCTTATTAGAAAATCTGTGTCTCCGATTCAGCTGATGCTGGTGCCTTTGAGGTTTTTTTTTTTTTTTTTTCATTAACTGAGTTTTTTTTCTTTTCAGGCACTTGTATCGCTCCAGGATATGATATGAGGCATTACATGGAACCATTGTATTTGGGTTTAGAAATTCACATATGAAATACGCTGTTTTATAGGAAGAGAGAGAAAATGAAAAATAGTCTAACTTTCCAACCCTTTGATTTTAACCCTTTGGTTTTAATGTTGTATTTGGGCAGAGGTTGCAACACGGGGGCCAGTTTATTTTCCTAGTAACTATTCACACACTGATGCGAGATGAGACAGCCTGTAAATTGAATTCAGGGAAAATTTATTTAATATCTTCTCATAGACACACACACACACACGTGTGCGTATATATAAGGAGAGAGAATGAGAGAGGAAAGAAGAAGGAGGAGGAGGAAGAGGAGGAGGAGAAGGAGGA
>PVLD010022132.1:0-29913 GCA_004027595.1 Dinomys branickii | reverse complement strand
CACTGGTGGTGCTGGAGGCTTTCACATTTTTTTGATCTACAATGGTCTTCTCTCCAGGGTGACTTCTATCACTAAGTTCAGAGGACACTTTCCCACATTGCTCATGCTCATAGTGTTTCTCTCCAGTCTCTGTCCTTGCATGTTTCTGCAAAAGGGGGAAATCACTGCAGGATTTTCCATGGTCATTCCATTGATTCAGTTTCTTACCACATACCAAATATTGATGTGGCCTCTCTGCAGTGTGCAGTAAAATGAGCTCATTTAATGATAAATGACCAACCAGGGGCTTGCTACAAGGACTTCCCACTGTCTTTAAAGCAGCTTGTTGCATGTCCCCGTTAGCACCTGAAGTCTGAAGGATTATATTCTCATGTTGATTGCACATTTTATAAAGATAACCTTTTGCTCCCTCTTCAGTTCTGTAAAGCAACAAAATATCAATCACAATAAAAAGGTCTCCATATCAAAAATTTACTGGGACAAATTCTGGCTGGATGCCTGCTAACAAATTTTCAGAACGAATAAGCTGCAAGCACTGGAAGATACCTCCAAAAGGACCATTTACCCAATGATTGTATTCATTTGTGAATTTTAAATTTGCATATGTTTGCAATACATAAGGTCGTTTAAGTAACTGATACTTATATGTATCATATATTTATCATTTTTGACACCTTTCCCTACCACTGTCCCCTTCCAACACTTAATTTAACCTACAATTTATATTTAATATATCTTATTAACACATGTCATAATTCACTTTCTGTGTCTGACTTATTTCGTGTAACATTTTCAGGTAGAGTCGCAACTTTTCTTTTTGCCAGAAGATATAACATTCTTATTCTTTTTTGGCTGAACACACATAGCACATTTAGCTGAGAATTAAGCACAAATACATATAGCTGAGAATTAAACATTATGAACAATAAAATATATTTCTAGATTTTATTTCTTCTTTTGAGAGAGATTCGCAGTGATCACTCATTTGGTCAGTGTGAACTTCCTGTTGCCCTCCTGCTGCCTCAGGTTACCAGAGTGCTGGGATGATAAGAAGGCATCGCCATGTTGAGCCCATCCCCCATCTCCTTTCCATGATTGACAACTGGGCTGTTACAAGAGCTTAGTTAGTGTGAATCATTTCCATAACTTAGTGCTTGTGAATAGCCACGCATACTCTGCTTTGACCCTAGGTACATATGTATCACTGAGATAGGACATTTTTAAATCGTTTCAGAATATACATAGCAAGTTTTTCCTGCATCAAATGCTAACATCAACTTTTACTTTTTGAGGCATCTGTACATAGAATATAAAACAGGTTCTGTTTTAGATCTGAATACTGTATGAATCCATAATGTAGTGATGCATGCTAATAATTTTTTTAAAATATGAATGCACACAATCTGCTGGAGGAGTGTATCTATACACTAGCACTCATGTGGATTTTGAATGTTGTTTCCAGGTGAGCAATATTTTAGATAATGTATATCTTATATTCATAGATATCTACACATAAAGAGGTAACTTAAAGATGAATTCTGCCACATTCAAGATGTATTCTTCTCATACATGCCTATATACAATACCTAAATGCAATTTCATAATTTTTATGATGTTGATCCTGAAGGAATTTTTTATACCAATGTATGAGTTAGTGTCTCTTGTTGCACAATGTCACCCTTATCTTATTTTCCTATATTGGAATATTATAGTCAATTGTCAAATTATATAAGATTATCTTTGTGCACATTGAGAAAATTTTTGTGAAATTAAATAAATTTGAACATAACCTGATTTGTACAGTTTCCTTGTAGTACTTCTGCTCAGACACCGACTTTTGAGAAATACTGTTCCGCCTAATGCATGAAAATTACCTTATGTTTGTTGAGCAATTTTTGCATTCTTCTTCCATTGGCTGGTTGTCCCAAGTCCTTCCTGAATTGTAGCCACAGAAATACAAAAAGTCACCATATCATTATAATTTGCAGATATCAGTTAGATTCATGGTATCATGTAAACAAGCCTGAGATAGTGTGCAAAATGTTTACATATTCCATTGAATGAATCTGTAAGCATCAGAAAGAACCAATGTGACGTCATCCTTACCTATGGCATTTATATTCCTAAACGTTTCCGACATCACATCTCGGTAGAGCTTCTTTTGGGATGGATTCAGCACAGCCCACTCCTCCTTGCTGAAGTTCACAGTTACATCCTCCATGGTCACTGCCTCCTACGTAATTACATACATATTTCCTCAAAGAAGGTTGAGACTCACACCCTAAGAACTTGAACTGCTCTTGTAAAAGCTGAACTGAGGAGTTTCTTCAAATAGAAACTCCCTGTCTTGTCCACCAAACCCGTGTGTATGCACAAAGTTTCATGCACAATGTGCTGCCAGTTTGCTTCTCTCTGCTGCAGCGAGAGCAGAACAGTAGCACTGGTTGACTGGTCAGGTCATAGAAACTGAATTTGTGCACTGTTTCCAACACAGAGCTCAAAGAGGCAGCATGCAAATTACCATTCCCAAAAAAAAGGGGTAGAAAAATACCTATGAAGGGTTGTGACAGACTGTAGATTATACTACTTTTGAAATCTTACACACATAGAATTAACTCATTCTTTCTTGGATTGTACATAGGTAGCATTTTGAAATCTGAATGTTTAGAAAAAAATTTAATTGAACATTAAACCAAGTATATGCAGTTTGTTCTGTATTTATACTTTTGGTGTTTGACACCAGAGAAACCATATGATATTTATACATGTGTATCCAATGTATTTCCCTTAAGAGTGTGATCTTAAGATCCATCCGTTTAGCTAGAAATGTTTCAGTCTTATCCTTCTTTATGGTAGAGCAGTGTACCAAACTAAAGAAAAGAAAAACACATCTTCTTTCTCCATTCACCAGTTGATGGACATCTGGGCTGCTTTCAACATTTATTACAAACTGCGAATATCAACATGGGTGTGTATACGTGTCACCGTGCTGTGACACTTGCAATTGTGTTAGGGAGAGACCAAGAAAGGAAACAGTTGGGTCCGATGGCTCCTGCAGGTTTGCTTGTGGAGGAATCTGAGGAAAATGGTTAATGAGTAGGGGAACGATTCAGTGGAGGGAAAAGGAAAGGACAGAAAAAAAGACTAGAAGGACAGAAAGGAAACAGCCTTATACATGAAGAGAGAACACGGGTTTGAAGTGAAGGGAGGGGAGTGGAAGAATAAGCAGCAGGACACACCAGGTGCAGGTGCGAGTTCCCATGGCGAGTGTGGTCACTTTGTACGTCTAAATGTACCAACAGGGCTGGAGGTATAGCTCAGTGGTGTAAGTGCTTGCCCGCTAAGCACTAAGGCCCTGAGTTCGATCCCCGGTACCAGAAAAAAAAAAAGTACCAACAGAAATGAGAGGAAAGGTCTATAAATAATACAGTATTTAGCACCTTATAAGCAAGGCGGAAGCTTGCATACTTTACATTGCATGCATTTAGAGATCTACATTGTATATTCTTTTTTCATGCACACAAGTTATTCGAATGCTTTAGAATTTTATATGAAATAAATGTTACATATGAATAAAATGGTTTCCTTGGAGGAACCAAGTAATCATGAGAATTGGCAAGAGAATCTGAAGTCTATGAAAACCATGGGGAATAAATAAATGAAGATTAAAATACTTGCTGTGTGTACAAAACAAAGATTTTGTATAGAGTGTAAAGATCAATGAACACAAATCTTAAAAGTATATAAAATATATCTGATTCAAAAAAACAGTGAAAATGGAACAAGATCACATCTTCAGAAAATCAAAGAATGCTGTGGTGTGCAAGAACACAGTAAGATTTATGCAAGTGGGAGAACCGACTTATACACTCCACACTCATCTCCTTTCAAGGGTGACAGAATCAACAGATCAGTGACTTCATTCCAATGTCCAGAGAATACATTGTGCTATTATTCGTATAGGTAGATGTGCTAATTTTTAAGTAAACTTGAAAAATCTTGCACCTCATGACCAACAGAACTTTTCCCTTGATTCAGGCATCAACATTTGTGTAACAAGACTTAAAAAGTCCCAAATATTTCCCTGTGCAACTTCTAAAATACTTCTTGAAAATTACCTGGAAAGAAACTAACGTAACACTACTTACAGAAAATCACACATAGTAAACTGAGGAAAATTTGCCAAAGAATGAGAGTGATCAAAAATAAGGGAAGAAAAGTTTGAGTCAAGGAAGGAGTGTGTCACATGCATACTCTCATCCAGTGCCTGTGCCCAGTGATGAAATGTTTGAATACACCAAGGATATTTATATTCCTTTTATCATTAAATCTTACCTAAAAATTTTCAGAATTTGATATAAAATATTTAAATAAATACACTCTGCCAGGCAATGACCCTGGTAACCCATCTCCAAAACCCCCACCTGTTAGAGGCACGTTCTGATCCTGAACTCATCAGTGAATGCATCCAGGGAGAGACAGGGACAGAGGGACCCTTCTGTTTTCCCACTTAGGCTCACTGCACAGCATGGTGAGAAGTGGGGCTGCAGGAACTGAGCTGGGAGAGTCAGGGCTCTGGCCACAGTAAAATCACCTGTCTCATACAGGACAGGATGCTTAGCTCCTGGTAGAAGCCTCAGCCACTTCCTGACGGCCAGAAAAGCCCTAAGGTATACCACAGAGTGTTGACAAATAGGAAGACAGATTTCTCACCAGATGGGTGGAGGTTGAATTCCTGCCAAAGCTGGTTCTGTTCAGTTGCAACAAGAATCTTTGCCTCTAACGAAAATCATACTCATGTCTTTGCTCGTTTGATCCTGCCTAGTCACTCTGTTGAGGATTAAAGTCCACCAGCTCCTTCCCCTGCAAGCAGTCAGTGGAAGCCACAGAGCAATCACGCTGAGTCAGCTTGGGCATCTTTAGGCAACATGGGGAGCTTTTGACTTAGCTTTCTGAAAAGCTAGACTCTGTTCTCTGGCCAGCACATCTCATTTGACAGTTCACACAACACACAACTATCCTGACAGATGAAAAGCTGCTCACTGTTTTGATCGCTGAGCCAGAAATAAAAGTCTAATTATTTTCCATGAAGAAAATAAAAGCATGTCAATACAGAGTATGATTATTTTAAAAACACACCGTTGTATTTGGTAGCAGTATTAATGTAATGTAGTCAAGGTGAAATTAACATTTTCAAGTGCCTCAGAAAGGCAACTTATTTCATGCAAGGTCACAGGAAATCCAACTTTCTAACAACTTATCATACCTGGAAGGCCAGAGTGATAGCTGCCAGGTAGCCCCACCCCCAATCACTTCCCTGTGATGAGGGTAGCAGCTATGAATTCAACACAGTAATTTTTCCATAGTATTTTCTTTCTTAACAGTTTGGAAGTTTTTCTCCTTAGGCATATTAATTTCTCCAAAGTGATGGTCTCACCTTGATGATTTGACTTCTATTTTCACATTTGTTGGATTGAGACATGACTAAGACATTAGCAAGATTATGTCCAAGTGTGGCAGAGCGAGGTTAAAAGGTGTGATCTATCTGACTACAGCTGGTGCGTGGTCCTCCCTATCAACCTCCTTCCCTGCTGATGCACCTCATTAGAAGGATGAAGAACTGATGCTGGAAACCTGAAGTAACATGAGAACAACATCCAAATGCAATGGTGAACACCAGAGCTCATCCACAGGAAAATAGGGAGATTTCATTTTCTCTCTTTATTCCATTAGTGGTACAAACTTACTGGGTGCTGTGAATGACATTCATAGTGGACATCCCTCCTGGTTTGGCATCCTACAAGTGAGTCACCCACAGAAAAACACAAAGCTTTCTAAATAGACTAAGTGGCTCTTACTCATCAAGGGGACACAGCACAATTCATGATCACAAAAACTAAGTAACTCTTTTGCTAAATATGGCCCTCACAGATATTCTTCATAGATAGTATTTATTTTCTGATTGCATAAAATTGTTGGCAGTAAAGAAACATACATTTCCCATTAAGAGCCTTATGGCAATGAGAGTCACATCCTCAGAAATAAAAAATACACAAAGTAGTCTACGTGTGAGGTGTCAGGTTTCCAATGTTCTGCTGCCTGTCAGAGTTAAAAGAGTACTTCATGCTGCACGTGCATTGAAAGCAATAAAAGAAATTTTGTGATGATAAATCGAAGATATAAAAAACTCCTTTTAAAATGACAAAATTCATAGAGAAAAACAAATTCAATATGACTTATTTTTCTTGCGCATTGGTTTGCCTAGTATCCCATTTATTATATGCTCCAGATGCGCTTTTTAGTGACTGGCTTCTTCTATTCATCCTTTAAAAATAATTTCATTATGCTCACATGTCAACTAACATGTAGTTAGTTCCATGATAAATCCTAAGCCTCCTAGCACATTCCATCCCTTTCAGAGTGTTTCTGCCCTACACTTGAATCCTTCTGAGGCTGAATCAAAGCATTCAGTGGAAATTATAGATATGAAGCTGTGTTACAGGGTCTATGATGACACTTTAGACATATTCTGCAGACAAACTTGGTGCGGCCAGGCTCAATGGATTGTAACAGCACAAGCAATAAAATAATACGGATACGGTATTATTGGGCCACATTCTAGAGGTTATGTAATTATTATTAGTACACGTGCACAGTATATAATGATTGCATTTATTGTGGGAAATTGGTACATGTGCAAAGCAAAGCTCAATTCTTTTTCCTCCTCCTCCAAGCTTACTTTTGCCAGCATTATATTCATTTACTTATCATGTAAGTCCTTTGAAAGGTAATTACCATGTTTACTGATTAACAACCAGACTAATAGAAAAATCGTAAAAGAACTCATCAGAAAATCACACTAATTGAAGGTACACTTTTAGGATCATTGTCCATGCTAAACTATAATAAATTTCTCTTTGCTCACTGACATTTTCTTTATCATCTCTCTTGTATTTTTACTTTATACAATGAGTTTCTCACATGACCAAAACTACAGAATATTTAAGATTATGAGTCTCATTTACTTCAGTTAATATGACGGTTCCAAGGTACATGGATTTTCCAACAAATAACTCGTTTGTGCCTCTTTATGGCATAGTAGTACTGAATTGTGATTAACTACTACATATTAAGAATTCATCTCATGAAGGATAAATAGACTTCATCCAATATTTAGCCTTTATGAATAATGCTCCTGTAAGTACGGGTAATATTTACATCCCCGTGAAGTGCTATCTTATGCTTTTGGGAACATACTTCGAATAAGAATAGCTGGGTCAAATGGAAGTTATAGTTTTCTGGGAAACCTCCATTTAGATTTCCAAGGTGGTTGCACCAGGCTACATTGCTACTACTACCAGTGCAGAACCATTTCTTTTTCTCTGCAGGATTCCTTGCATTTGTTCTTGGTTGATTTCTTGATTATAGCAATTCTTTCTGGAATGAAATGGAATCTCAGCTTTCTTTTAATTTGCATTTCTCAAATGGCCAGCAATTGTTAACCTTTTTTTAAATTTTTTTGTTTTATTTTAAAGACAGAAGAAAGGAGACATATAAACCAAAATAATGCAAAAACAATACAGGAAATACAAAAGTACAATACAAAGAAGACAGCAGGGAATTAGCCCTGGATACTGTATTACATAATGTTATCTTTGCATTAGTTAACACAAAAACAATTAATACCAAATTATAGAGAAGATAGTAGGGGATTAACACTGGATGCTGTATTACATGTTATCTTCAGATTGGTTGCTCAGTTATAAAGATGAAGGCTTGTTCAATTAACCAATTTTCTCCACCCTCATCTCCATTGTTCTACCCAATTACTCATCTTTGCTCAGATAATAACTGCACTTTCGGGTTTCTTTACTTCTTTGGGCTCTCACATTGGGAAGAGACACGGCTGCTTCAAATTATGCTGTAACAAATGCTGGGGGTTGGGTCAAATGTGCAGGTTTGCCCCCAGCGGACTGCTCTGCTCTGCCCCATCACTGTACTGCCTGAGGCCTGGTCGAGTCCACAGGGTCGTCCCTGCGTAACGCCAGGCTCTCTGCCCGATCACCACGTTGCCAGAGGCCCAGACCAGATCTTCAGGGTTCTCATGTAGCCTAGAGGGAGCTCCCTGTCAAGGTCCCTGGGGTCCCTTTGTAGCCCAGCAGTGTCTCCCTGTAGGCCGCCCATGACTCCCTGGAGGCCATCTCCACTCAACTAGAGAACTGGCTCTGCACCCGTTCCAGATCCTCGACTCCTCCCATCTCTCGATCTCCAGTGTTGCCATTCCCCACCCCTTGCAGCTGGGCATCGCGTGCACCTACAATACTGGGCACAAGTGGTGTGTGGTCTCCCCCACCTTTGCTCACTGCAGTATACCAGGGTGTGTACTAAGTTTAGTCATTAGTTCTAGAAGAGAACTGGAAGATTTTTTTCGGGTCTGCTGTGTGGAGTATGTTGTCTCCTGGTCTCCAGGACCGCTGCTTTTTGTGTAATTTGTCGCTCCTGATCCCCAGTGCCTTCTCTCCCCTCCCACAGCTAGGCATTGGGTGCACCCACGATGCTGGGTACAAGTGGCGCGGGGTCTCCCCCATCTGTGTTCACTGAGGTATTTCAGGATGTGCAGCAAGTTTAGTTATAAGTTCTAGGAGAGAATTGGAGGGTTTTCTCGGGATTTCTGTGTAAAGTATGTTGTTGTCTCCCGGACTCCAGGGCCGCCACTTTTTGTGTAGTTTGTCGCTATGGGTACATACAGGGATCACATACACAAGCAGTATGAAATCCCTTCTGGTGTTCATATTGTCAGTTTAGGGTGAGTCCTGAAGCCCATGGACTCAACCCATTGCTGATGGTAACAGGTGGTGAGTGTGTGGGTGGCCTAGACTCAAGGTGCTCACAGAAGGAGCCTGGGGTAGGACCTGAAGATTGGCAACTCAGCTCATGCCTCCCATGTGAACCTTTTCTCATGTATTTATTGTTGCTGTATTCTTCTGCATCTGAGAATCTATTCACTTCAGGTTGTCGTTTTTTATTGATTTTAGTATCTGTGGCTCTTTTTTTCCAGTTCTTTATAGATTCTAGATGTTTGCTCATTCCTAGTAGCTGGAAAAATTTATTTCTATTTTTTAAAATTGTCTCTTCACTGCTAGTGATTGCTTTTGCTGTGCAGAAACTTTCTTAACTTGATGTGATCCCATTTATTATTTGTTCTGCAACTGGGGCTCTGTTTAGAAAGTCTTTACCTATATCAGTGTTTTAAGAGTTCTACCTGATTCACCTTTAAGCAAATTAAGTGTTTCCATTCTAGTATTTAGATATTTGATCCATCTTGATTCTGGTTTATTGTACAGTGAGAAATAATGGGTTTCAGTTTAATCTTTGGAATATGCATAACTACTTTTTCCAGCACCAGTGTACAAACAGTCTAGCTTTCTTCCAGTGAGAGAAGGTGATCCACATTTCAAAGTTAGAATAGATGAGTGTGTGGGAATTGATTCTGCTTCTTCTATTTGTTTCATCAATTCACAAGTTTCTTTTTTCAGATTTTACCATGCAGATTTTACCACATACCTTTATAAAATAACTCCAAGTCAAAGCCTCTGCTGCACGCTGTCTTGCACTTCTTTCCTAATTGTGCTTCCCATTCTGTCTGTCTATCTATCTATCTGAGACACAGTCTCGCTATGCAGTTCACGTGGGCCTTGAGCTCACTTTGTAGCCCAGACTGGTCCCAAACTCCCAACGATCCTTCTGCCTCAACCTTCTGAGTTGCTGGGATAGCAGGCATGTGCCACCACGCCCAGCTTCTCATTTTTAATATAAGTGATTTTGCTATTCTAGATCTCTGATAGTTCTGTATTACTTTTAGGTTTGTTTTCCCTAGTTATTTGCAGTCTGCTCCTGGCATTCTAATTGGGAGTATATTAAATATGAATAACAGTTTCGGAAATATGGCCATTTTCACTATGTTGGCTCTGCCTATCCTGAAACAGGGGACTTGTTTTCATTTTTGGATGTTTTGTTCAATCTCCTTTCTCAGGATACTTTTTTTTTTTTTTCTTTTTTGAAACAGTGTCTTGCTATGCAGTTCAGGCTAGCCTTGGGCTCACTTTGTACTCCAAGCTGGTCTCAAACTTGCAACGATCCTCCTACTTCAGCTTCCCAACTGCTGGGATTACAGGCGTGTGCCACCACACCCAACTTCTCTGGGTACTATAGTTTTAATTATAGAAATCTTTCACTTTCTTGCTTAGATTAACTCCTAACTAATTCAATTTATGTGGTGCTTTTGCTATAGTTTCCCTAATTTACCTCTTGGTAAGTTTGGTATTGGTGCACGGGATAATATTGAGTTTTGACTTTGTTTTCTGCTATGCTACTGAATTTGGGTATAAATATTAGTCTTTTTTTTTTAAGAGTTTGGAATTTATGTTTATAGCAGACCATGAGAAATGCAAATAACAATTTAACTTCTTGATTCCTCTGTATAGTGTTTTAAGAGCCATACTGAACAGGAGTGGTGGCAGCAGATAGCCTTGTCCTATTCCTGATTTCAGAGGGAAAGCTTTCAGCTTCTCTCCATTTATTATTATGTTTGCCACTGGTTTGTGATAGATGGGCTTTATCAGATTGAGACAAAGACCTTGTATTATTTTCTTTAGGATTTTATCTCAAATGGATTTAGAATTTGTCAGTTTTCCTTCATCAATTAAGATGATCATGTGATTTTGACCTTCCATTTACATGCTGAGTTACATTTATAAATCTGGGTGTGCTTTAACATCCTTACATCCCTGGAATGAGTCCTAGTAGGTCAGGCTTTATGATCATTTCGATGATTTCCTGTATTGTGTTTGCTAGTTATTGCTGAGGACTTTTACATCTATGTTCATCAAAGAGACTGGCCTACAGTTCATGTTTCAGGTTGGGTACTTCTCTCATATTGAATTAAAGGCTTGGTCCAGGATTGAGATCGGAATTATGTCTTCTCTTTCAATATCATTAAGTCATCGGTGGAATATTGGTGTTAAATTTTCTTCAAAACTTGTTGTAGAAGGGGCCGGGGGTATAGCTCAGTGGCATAAGCGTTTGCCTGGCAAGCGCAAGGTCCTGAGTTCAATCCCCGGTACCGGAAAAAAAAAAAAAAAAACTTGTTGTAGAATTTGGCGTGAATCCACTGGGACCTGGAATGTTTCAATGAAATTTTTTATTTTAATGCAATTTTTATGGTATGTTTTACCTCAGTTCTACCTGAGGCGAATCAGGTAGAACTCTTAAAACACTGATATAGGTAAAGACTTTCTAAACAGAGCCCTAGTTGCAGAATAGTAAAATCTGTTGTTAAATTTGTTTCTTCTATTTTATTGAATGATATTAGATTATTCAAAATATTGATATCTTCTTGGTTTAGATTGGGTAGATTATATGTACATAGAAATCTATATATTTATTCTGAGTTTTCCATTTTATTCCATATAGCTGCTCGAAGTATTTGCTAATGTTTGTCTGGATTGGAGCAGACTCCACTGTGATTTTGCCTTTTTATTTTTAACTGCATAGATTTGGATATTTTATTTTGGAAAGGACAGCTAAGGGGTTATATATTTTGTTTAATCTTTCAAAGAAACAACCCTCAATTCATTAATTCTTTGTATTATTATTAGCATCAATTTCACGGATTTCTGCTCTGGTCTTTATAATGTCCGTCTCAATACCTTTGAAGTCTAAAGGAATGTAGATATGAGAAAATTGAAAAAAGAAAAACAAGAAACAAAAAACCAACAGTGGTGGGGAGAAATTATGACAGAGTAAAGAGAGAGACGCAAAAGGAGGGAAAAAACATGGGAGCCCAAAAGCTCTGTGCTAACCTCGATGCACACGACTCTGAGGTCGAAGTGCAGTGGGTGAGGCCTGATTCATGTTGTGTTTCTGATCCCTATTTCTGAAACTAAGTGCTATGATACTGTGAATAGAGTATGAATACTCTTCATGGTGTCTGTTACTTTTAAAATTAGGATACAAGTAAATGACAAGTGAAGAGTCAGTGAGCTTCACAACTCTCATCAGGTCAATGACATACAGTGAGAAGGGCATCTGGTATTCCTTAGCAAAGGGGATCTTCAAAATGATGGCCAAAATAGAGACACAGGAGAACACACACAGCACTAACAGTCTATGAGGTCTGCACAGGGTGTACACACTTTCTTCTCCCCACCATTCAAATTCATTTGGAAAAATACGGCAGAGCCTTGGGTTACATCAGGCTACAAAAGAGATGAAAACTACCATTGTCTTCAAACTGTAATAACTGAACCTGTCCTAGGATAAAGCCCCAAGATATGCACAGTGATGAGGAGTATTGTTTTTCTTGTACCACAGAGAGGCACAGAAAGGTGTATATGGTGGGCATATTCCGTAACTATGAAAAGGGTTCAGTGTGGCAAAGGCTAAGAATGAGAGTCTTAACTAGTATCACCCACGTGATACAACTATGGAGCCACAGAAAGCTGAACAGATTTGATGACCACACTGAACATAATTTTAGAGATGGAGAAATCAGATCAGAAGTGGTATGTGGATGTGAGTATCCTGTACTCACTGTAAAACATACACTGAGAAGCAGGTTCCCTACCAGTAGGAACAGGTATATCAGCAGGCAAAGGGAGAGAATTTTGCCTGGAACTGCCAAGGGAAAGTAAAGAAATTGAGGATAAACTGAGACCAGGCGCAAAAAACTGAGAGCAGGTGCAAATAAACTGAGACCAGGTGAAGAAGCACAGCTCTTACCCCTACTGGGATCAAAACAAGATGAACATGCAGTGGTGAAAATGAATGCTGTGCCACAGCTCAAGCTGCAGATCAATATTTCTACACTACTGAACAACGTACTAGGCCTTCTAGTGTCTTTTTTTTTTTTACCATGTATTAAAAAATAAAGGTCTGATTATTTACCACTGTGACACAGTAAAATAAGACTTACATATGAAAGTGTAAAGCAAGTGTTTAGCAACAAATTACAAATAATGTTTTCATATTTTATTAAAATATAAGCATTATATTGACAAAATATATTGATTTTAATATAGAAAAAAGTAGAAATTATAGAGGAAGCATGGTTTTAAAAATTACAGAGGAAGGTTTCTCTATGAAAACTGCCCAACTCTGAGACTCCACACAGTCTCTGTTTAGAGTAACTTTTTAAAGTGTGGTGCAAAAAAACCAAAAAAAAACCCCAAACAAACAAAACATCAAGTGTGGTGCAAAGGCACACAGGCTCTATGAGTAGGGAACAGCTAAACAAGTTTAGGTGAGTGAGGTGTGCTGCCTCTGGCCACTGTTTCTCTCGCTTCTCCATGAAAACTGCATAGCTCTGAGGGAGCACCTGCCCAAACTGTTTTTCCTCTGCTTTTCTCACTTACACTGATATTCTAAATAAAAACTGGACAGTTCTCAGCTGCAGGGATTTTCCTGGGAGTCCTTCTAATGCTGGGTGCTCTTGGCTGAGACAGCCCCTCTAGATCTCTTGTTAATTAAGTAAGTCTTGTCTCTAAGTAATCGTGAGATCTGTGCCACCCTGTTGGCTCACTGGCACAGCGCGTCCCCGTCTGAGGAAAAGCCTGCTTCTGCAGATCAGCATAGAGGACTGCCCTGCCAAAGCCTGGAGAGGGAACAAGGATGTGTGTGGCTCTTCATCTCAGCAAGGGGCAAAAGCAGCCATGGGACAGCAGGGCATGTTTCCTGCAAGGCTGAATAACAGGTTTATCAGCCCAGAGGTCTTTTAACTGTCCAAATGCTAAGTAAGCAGGGGCAGTTCGCTTGATTTTCTTTTTGCTCTTCCACTTTTATTTCTCCTGCCTTGTCCACGATATAGGTCAAACTTAAGAAGAAAAGGCAGTGAAAACAATGTTTACAATGTCTCTTAAAAACTTGAGTGGAAAAAAATAGAATAAAAAAATATAAAAAGAAAAAAATAGAAAAGAAAAAAGAGCTAACGGCATCAAAAGTCAAGCTGATAAAAGTATGCTAAACTGGTGCAAATCTATCAGGAAAATAGAAAGTCTGAACAATATTGTTACAAAGGCTAAAAGCCACAGGAAAAACACCCGAGCATGTGTGCTGATTAAATATAGACGTTTCGTGTATTCTGTATGTTATTCTGTCTGTTTTGCTGCCTATCGGAATGCTTTAATAACTGGCTAAGGCACCTGCAGCTTCTTTTGTAAAGTTTTGAGCTCATATAAACTTTATTTTTCCTTTTATTTTTGTCCTTGAAAACTTGTTGCTCTTAAGAAAATGAGCCAGAATAAAGGTTATTACAGAAGAAAGGCTACTAGTCTTAAAGACACTCGATGGAGACCACTATGAAGCAGAACCAAGCAGGACTTAAATTAACCTGCTTTTCATGTTTACTTGTGAATCTGTCCAAAGCCTAGGCCGCCTGTCTGGAAGTAGGTGATGGGCTCACAATAAGTGAACCTTTGCGAGACACTAATCCTGACTAAAACCTATAATGCTGGCTGAAGGCGTTTGAAAAGCTTCCAAGTTAAGGCAAGATCACTGCCAATGACACCTGACCTCAACTGGATAAAGGCTATAGCCTCAGGCATCTCACCCCTGAGTGAATTAACTTAATACCTTACTTAGAGAAGTCCTTGAGTGCTTCTGAGTACTCTCCTCCCTTCTTCCGATAACAGAAATCTGGGCCACCCAGAGAAGGTTATAGTCTTAGCCATGAGAAACTCGAATTCTGTGAGAGGGCTCTGATCCTCCTGGAGCCCTGAAATCATGCCATTTGCCTCTTTTTATTTAGCCTTTGCCACACACTCATTCAGGAGATTTTGGACCTGATCAGCCTGCAATAACTGAGGGATATTATTAACTCGATAGGTACTACAAATAAATGCTTTAAAATATGATAATATAAAGGTTGTATGCAATTTAGGCTAATGTTTGGGTTCATGTGTTAATTATCAGATATATATTGTCCTCCCAAAAGCCCTACTTAGGTTGATTTACACACTAAACAGACACTCATGATATTATCCTAAATTCTTTTTGGTTTATCTAGCTTAACAATGGGCTAATTTAAATCAGGTAGTAAAAGCAAGGATGCCTTTAAAGTTGGTGATATGTTTCCTTTCAGGTTGCTAGCCAATCAAAATGATATCAAAATAGGTATTATATATACAAAGTCTAGGCCAGGCATGGTGGTACATCTCTGAGATCCCAGCACTCCAGAGGCAGAGGCAGCAGGACCACTGAGATCTCAAGCCTAGCTACATGATGGAGTCAAGGCCTGCCTAAATTACAGAGTGAGACACTGTCTCAAAAAAACAAACCAAGCCATAAAACAAGAATAAGAAACAAAAACAAAATAAATACATTGTCTACTATTGTCCAGATAGAAAAAATTGAAAGTTTTTCATTGGTATTCAACAGATAAACATGGGACTAAAAATCCTATAATATAGGGACAAACTCTTCTAAGTTAAAAATAAAAACACACACCTTTTTGACTCCAGTAGGCTACCAGCACTACTTATACAAAAGTATAAATGAAGCCCTCATTTTCACTACCTCTGGAGTCCAATTTTTGTCTAGACAAATAAATTCACTTCTTTTACCATTATTACCTTACCTGGGAAATTCTATGCCTGTATGTAACCTGGGAGAGAGTTAGACATATCCTATCCCTTGTGGTGCCAAAATAACCTCATTTATGAGCCAAAATAAAAAAAAATTACACTACACACTCCTTAAAAAATTTAAATGTCATTAAAATGATTAAGACTTGCCAAAATGTAGGGATGTAAGCCCATGAAGCCCAATTTATTTCTGTAGCTCTGCAGCATCAGAAATGCTGTAATTGCAGCAGGGTGAGACATCTTCAAGAGGATTATAGAAATAATAACAGGGTAAAAAGATCAAATCAAAGCAATAATGTACTAACTGTAAAAAAGGATATCACTGGGCTAATCAGTGCCACTGCAAATGTGGTAATTTCCAACTATTTATGGTAAAATGTATATGCCCATCTACAGGAGACACCCAACCAAAAGATACAAGTATTTCTTAGGACCTATGCTTGCCCAGGGATGGTGGAGCACACCTGTAGTCCCAGCACTTGGGAGGCTGAGGCAGGAGGATTGCTGAAAGTTTGAGGCCAGCCTGGACTACATAGCGAGTTCAAGCCCAGCCTGAATTATACGGTGAGATCCTGTGTCAAAAAACAAAAACAAAAATAATAGATAAAACAGAACGAGATGACATCTCAAAAACATCTTATGCTTAAATTATTACTATGTGTATGCTACATATTCATGTTACAATAGGGAAATAAGCTTACTGTATGGTCCAATAAATATCACATAAAATACAACTATGGACACATGCATTCTTCTTAGATAACACTCTGTTGAAAGATGACAAAATTGTATTAAAGTTTCTTTATATCATTTAATACAATGAGGTCATTATGATCACTATAATAATATGTTATGTTGTTCTTTGTCTCAAGTTGTCTCCATAAAACTTTATAATTGTTACCTGTTATCACTCTATTGGAGTTTAACTTCTAAGACAACAATAACTGATAAAAAAAGACAGTTGCTTAATTCAAACTGTCAATATTGTCCCTGATTTGGCCTATGTTGTGGACCTCCTAAGGATAATTAAAACTATTCTTAATCAAAGCAAACACTCTGAGTGGCTCTATAAAATGTTCTCTTGCCCTCTAATGGAAGGCAATGCTAACTTTCTTACAAACTTTGCTCTAACAATAACATGTTAAATGTTTCATGGATATCCCTAAGTGACCCATGAGACAAGCCATTAGGGCCAGGGATACAGCTTCGCAGCACAATGACGATCTGGCGAGTGCAACATCCTGAGTTCAATTCCTGGTACCAAAACAAACAAGCAAATTTATAAATTAAAAAGGGGAAATATGGATCAATACTTTAATTTCATAAGACCTTAAATTTTCTAAATTGTGATCCAAAAGGTTTCACAGCAGTGCAGAAAAACAAGTCACCACTCTGCTGAAGAGAAGCTGCACAGTACAAGAGTTTTCTTTATTCTTTAAAACTTGATTCTTAGTTCACATAAGGCACTTGCACTTCCACAATTAAAAAGGTTGGCCTCTCAGCTTTCTGAGTTTCCTGACATACACACCTCAAGTAAGTGTCATGGCTTGCTGAGCACATGTCCTTAACTCACTTGTCTTAGATAGAATTAGATGGGGAAATTCTTTCCTTTAATAAAATCTTAGATACAGACAAAACTTACCTGACACATCCTGGTCATTTAAGGGACTATGGGAAGGACTACAGCACTCTAGCTATTCCAATGGTTTGCACCCATTAGCCCAACCACAGCATTTCCAGACAAAAGAATTCCTATTACATACAGTCCAATATCAGACAGTAGTTACTGTATTCCTTTCCAACACCAGTGGTGCATATGGATAGTGTCCCTCAAACATTATGGTACTCAGACAACAAGCCAGTCTTGGCTGCCGATCAATCTCATGAGAGAATAAATAGAAGAATTTCATCCCTTACACAAATTACCTCAACACAAACTTATTAGGCAAAAATGTTTTCTGGATGTTCGTTATGTGACAGCTACAGCAAAAACTACTGCAGTCACCTTAACTCAGTCTCTTCAAGTAATCAAACTATGAGTAAGTATTTCTAAAATAATTCCTCTGAATTGGTAACTCAGGTGAACACTGATGAAAAACAGTTACAATAACTTAATGTTCTCAAGATAAGAGCCATCTGCCTCAACAACCATCAGCGAGCTCTTTGGATGATCGGTCAAGTTGGTTGAGATGTGAGTTACACTGCATGTATCACAACTCTCCTTTAACCATCCAGTGTTCTAAGAGGAAGTCCAACAACATCACCCTGGTGCCTTTTATGCAAACCTCGACAGAAAGGGATATTATTAATGTCCAAGGCTGACTGCTACCCCAACTTCATAAATCCCAAATGAAAGACCACAGTATCAATTTAGTCTCCTGCATGATATTATGTACTGTCTAAATGCAAAAGAAAAAGATTCTATGGGCTCAAGCTTTACGTTTGCATTTTTATTACTATTGATATTATCTTTTAGTTCTTTTTGGTACAGTCCTCTATGCCCTCATGCTGTTCTGGTGAATACCCCAAAGCGAGCTTAAGATGACTTTGGCATGTTGAGCCCAGTCTGCTCAACTCACCACATCAAGGAAGGAGCACAGAAAAATGAGAAGAGCCTTGGTGAAAATACAATTCTCTAAGAAATTTCCCTAGTGAACTTCTTTCACGCAAGCCACACTGCCTTACAGGACACCCTGCTGCTCAATATATCAATGTGTGAATTACCAAAAACTGTAAAGTCCATATAATCCAATCAAGTTTTAACACAATAGACATCTGGGAGTTATTTTACATAGAAGCCACAACACAAGAAGTCTGCTGTTAAAAGAAAAGTCAGGGGACACAAGCCAGCCCAGTGCCACTCCAACACAAACATCACGTAACAGTCAGCTGACCACCCACACTCTCCAGTTGTCAGCTCTCAATATGATGATAGTGGGGAGTGGGCACTGAACTGCCCGTGACAGCGCTTTGGAGATGCTTAAGTCATCTCATTTGCACAGCACAGGATGCTGGGGGCCTGGAAGTTTCTCAGCCTCACCCTGAAAGCCAGAAAAGAACAAGGGTATAAAAGCAACAGTTGACACATAGGAACAAGACTCCTCAGTGGATGCAGAGGTCTCTGTACTGCTGAGGCTGTTTCTGTGAATATGTCCCTGACCTTATGCCTCCACCACAGCCTCAACCCTGTCTTGGGTCACTGGAACCTGCACATCACCACTTACAAGATTAAGAATCTCTCAAGGCCCTTCCCACGCAACCTGCTGTCAGGAAATGTCTCAGAACCAGGCAGGATGAGCTGGTTAGGGTGGCTTTTGGCAACACACTGGGAGCTTCCGACTTGGGTTCCTGACAGAGGAAGATTTCTCTCTGGACAGTGTGCCTGCTTGGACAGTTCACAGGGCACCAACCTTTTTCAGCTGATGCAGTAATGCTCCATTTCCTACTCTCTGAGCCAAAAGAGAGAAGAGAAAATATATACTACCTGTTTGAGAGAAACCCATGTGACAGGATATAACAAAAACCCTTTCTAACACAGGCTTCCTCCAGGACACTGACTTCACCCAGCATGAGGGATCACAGCATTTCTCCAAGATTTCCAAGAGCTGTCACTGTCTTACTGTACTCAAAGGGCTCTTCCTAATTGCTGTCCCTGAAAATCAGGTCACAAGTTTAACTATGCACTTCTAGATTCAATATCTCATGAAATAAACTACAAAATAAAGATGTAAGAAAAGAGAATGTTTCAACTGCTTCAGACAAGCAAATTTCATCAAAGACCTCTCTCTCTCTCTCTCTCTCTCTCTCACACACACACACACACACACACACACACACACACAAGCTGAATTCTGAGTACTGATCATGCATGTTACCAGGAGGACCAGAATGATTGTTAAAAAGCAGTAGCACCCTCAATCACTTCCTAGTGATGGGACACAGTCACCTAAGAATTTAACACATTACACTTCCTGTGGTATAATTTGCTCACTTTAAAGTTTGCAAGTCTTTCCTTCTTCTACTCAATTATTTCATCAAAGTTCAGGTCTGACCCAGAGTCCTGTGACAGGTCATCTTGAGGACCAGCCTGATAGGCTTCAGAGATGCCAGGAGT
The DNA here is from genome assembly GCA_004027595.1 of Dinomys branickii. Classification (NCBI taxonomy): domain Eukaryota; kingdom Metazoa; phylum Chordata; class Mammalia; order Rodentia; family Dinomyidae; genus Dinomys; species Dinomys branickii. Next base: position 10,161 of record PVLD010022132.1, on the reverse strand, counting down.
CTTAGTAAAGCACAGGTCTGGGTGGAAGCACAAACCTCCAAACCATCTGCACACGAGATAACTTTATCCCATCTTTCTGCAATTTCTCACAGTCAGCAGTCCTTCTAGAGAGCTGCTGTAGGTACAAAAAGTACATAGAAAAATATTTCTGCATCTCAGGGTCCAAGATGGACGTGAACACTGCCATTACATTGCTTTTCAAAGTGGGCCTCAGCTTAAGCTCCCAAGCCTTAACCTTTAGTACCTAAGCCCATGTTACTACTCTAATTAAAACTAGTATTAATAGAGACAAAATGCTCAATCCTAGTCTTTCATAATAAACAAGAGCTCTTGTTATCCTTCTGAATTTACAAATGGAGTAGAGTGAAAATATTGTGAGATAGTATTCCTTATTTAAAAAAAAAAAAGACCTGTGGACTGTAGCACAGTGATAGAATGCTCGCCTAGCATGTGTAATGCTCTGGATTCAACCCTCAAAGTAGAAGAAAACAAGCAACCAAATATAGCAGAAAACTTATGTATGGATGAGAAAATGTGCAGATCAACTAATCAGATGTGAATTATACTGCAAGTATAATTTGTCTCACCAGGTTTGAAAGGTACACTCTAGGCCTATTACAACAGATGAAAATAAAATACAGAAACAGTATAAAAAGTCTACGAATAAGAAAATATTGAAAAATAAAATTTCAAGAAAAATACATTAAAGTGACTGACATGATAATAAATTAATTGAGCATTTCTGAAAAGCAGATAGTTTATAAAAAGAAAAGCAGATAGTTTATGAAATTAAAATACCAATAGACTTATGAGAATTATGTTGATTCTTTACAAGTAACAAAGAAATACCTATGGCAAAGAACATTTTACTAAAAGAAGATTAGAGTCATCTATGACAATATCACATGTGCAGATAATTTACAGAAAGGCTTACAGAAATGAAAAATCAATGCATTACACAGATATGAAACACAAAAAATGAAAAGAATAAATTAAATGTCCCTATAAGACACTCATGAACTATGAGAAAGAGATACTACTGCATCATTTGTGGTGGTCATGTGGATGATGTATATCATATTTAAGAATGATATATACTCTGTGCACCAGCAAATAGGCTCCTAAACACCCATGACATTTTCTCACATCTGCTTCCAGGGCAGCCAGAAAGACAATGTTCACTGTGGCATTTATACCCGCGACAGAACTAGATCAGCCTGTTCTCCTGTAACTGTGGAAAGGCAAATAAGATGTTAGGGACACAAACACTGGAGATGTTTTAGGAGTTAACATGCACACACAGCAATGCAAATAAGCCAGGAAGATAGAACTGAGTGAATTAAGTACTACACAGGGTAAATAAACTCTTTAACACACTCCCATATGGTCTGCACATATATGATACTGAGGTGTAGCTCTGTGTTAGAGCACATGTAGAGTACTTACCAATCCCTGGGCTTTATAGCCAGCATAAAAAATGTATATGAAGCCTCATAGTATAATCTACTAGCAATGAGCAGCGGCACAGGAGAGGAAGGCATACAAAAGTGCAACAGGACAGTCGAGATCACAAGTGCTATTTGGGGTAATATTTCTATTAAGGGCCATCCTGGGAGCTGTGTGATACTGATCAACATCCCTGACCCAGCCCATGAGCTGCTCTAGTTCTTGCTCATGCTGTATGTTATGGTTTCAACAAAAATGTTGAGACACAGTCACACGGTTTCTGAGGTGCACAATCACCAATGCCTGAAAACCACTACCTTTGCAGGAGAAGTCAGCAAACGCGCTGCTGAATGAAAAGGTATGCAGAATGAGCAAAGAATTGGCAGCAGGATGTTGCCAATCTTTTTCTCTGCACCCCAAGCCCAAGCTCCCTGGCTCTACCTAAAGTACTTGCTCTCCCTACTTGCATCCCCCTCCCCCGTCCTCACTCTCTGCGCTACATTTCAGATATCATGGGTGTGAAAAGAGAATGGGTTTCCAGGTTGGTGCTGTATGATGACATCCCCAGGGACATGTTGGCACCAGGCTAACAGGTGCCTTTAAGTGAAGTTCTGTGCTTCATCTTAACCAAAGCGGCTTTCCTACAGTATCCACAAGGAATGCCTGTCATCAGAGTGTGGAGAACACAAGGGACACTCACAGGGATTTCAGGGATTGCAGTTTCTTGTTATTTATGGAACACAGAAAAAAAGTTCAAGGTCATCTCTCTCCCCAGAGAGATATCAATCATTCCAAAGAGCAGAGTTTTGGAAGTGATGCTGCTGGACATGTCTGCCTTTAGCCCATTAAGATCACAGAATACAGTCATGAGCCACTGGGTATAGAAAGGTGCATGATGATTCAAGGTTAAAAGAGCTAGAAGGGTTCCCATAATCAGTATAAATTAAAACAAAGCATGGAAGTGTTTTCTTTTTCAATCTCGCATAGGGTTGGTGTCTTCTGTTAAAAGAACCCAGTCCTGTGTCTGTCCATTTAAAATTTCCATCCTACCTTCCTTATTTTGTTGATATTATCCAAACAGTATGCCCCAAATACGGAACCTCTCCATAAAAGTGAAACGTACACACACCCCCAAAAACCCAAAAAGAAAGAAAAAACTCCAAAGTAGTGTTCCCCTTCCAAACAAGCTGGTGATCTGTGGGGTGAGAGATGTCCCAGCCAGATCACCCTCACATCCTCCCTTTCCAAATAGTATTACACTGTTCTCCTGATTTGACTGCTCTGAAGGATCTGGTTAGTATAACACTCAAAATAGGAAATATACTGGGCAGGGCGGCACACAATTATAATACCTTCACTCAGGAGACAGAGGTAGGTACATCAGTTGACTTTGTGGCCAGCTTGGGCTACACACTGAGTTCAAGCCTAGCCAGAACTGCATCGTGAAACCCTATCATAAAGTAAACACAAAAACAAAAAAATAAAACAAGAAACGACCTGGTAAGTGTCACGTGCTACACAGGACCATACAAAGAGTTGAATAAATGAGTCTACAGGTAGATGTTACCTAAGTTTGAAAGGGAAAATATCTTGATCAACCCAAAGGAAATTGAAAATAAAATGTATTAAAAATGCACAAGATATTCCTGATCAAGTAAACATTACTGGTAAGCCTTGGATCTTTTAAACTTCTTCAGCACACACATCTTTATCTGTATTTGGGGAAATTTATGTAACACAAAGCAAAATTCATAATAAAATGGTAGTATCTCATGTACTTTATTGAATATAATATGTTTTAAAATCACTAACTGTCCAACTGTGGTGTTCTGATTCTGACCCAATCCTAAGCAAGTATTGTAGAAGTATTGTGAAAAATGAGAAAAACTCAAAATTAAGAGTACACTTTGCACTAAAGAACTTTTTCATTGTTATAGACAACTCAGGGCCTCATAAACATTACACAATTTAGTTTGAAGTGGAGGTACAACCCAAAATATTTATTTAATATTGAGACAGGGCCTTGTTCAATTATCCAGGCTGTGCTTGGTGATTTAATACTCCTGTCTCAGTCCCTCAGGTGGATGTCACGAGGTTGCACCACAGTGGCTCTGTGATGTTTACTAAAGCACTGAAATATTTGTAAATCATGGTAATTTAAAAACCCAATCTTAAGCAATCAAAGTGGCCCAGGACTCTCATCCCAATACTCAAGGATGTGGAAAGAAAATGTCAAAAGTTTTCCACAGCCAGGGCAACTTAGATCTGGTCTCAGAAGTTTAAAAAATAAAGTAAATAAAACTTGCAGTGGAAGTATCTTTGGGCAAATTTCCTCAGTTCATTCCCTGTGCAATGACAAACATGAAAAACACTTTGGAATCTTCTGTATCCAGGAAAATTCCCTTCCCATTCTACTTCAAAGATAATGGCTACTCCTTCTAACCTGCACCAAGACCAGTATCCAATTTCCAGTTTTGCCTCAAAATGATTAGTTAAATTGACAGTCATTGAAGGGCTGGGGATATAGCTCAGTGGAATAAGCGCCTGCCTAGCAAGCGCAGGGTCCTGAGTTCAATCCCCAGTACCGCAAAAAAAAAAAAAAAAATGGAGACAGTCATTGAAGAAATAAGTTTATCCATTCCTAAGGTCCCCTCCATTGTTGAAGCATGTGACCTCTGACCCAATCTCAGACCAAGCCAGCAGACAGTCCTTCATTTATTATCATACTGTGAAAAAAGTCAGGAGTTTATTGCTGTAGTTGCTGACTTACGCGCCTTTCCAAAGTCCCCAGCTGTCCCCTTTCCTTTTACTCCTTTTCTTCTTGCCTACTCAAAATACTCTTGTATTCTATTCATTAACATGCCTGCAAAACTTAACTATGGGAATTTACTTCTATTTAAAACTTGTTTTATTTTTCCTTAGTTTGTTTGAAACAGTCTCACTATGTATTGCAGGTTGATCTTAAACTCACCGTGTAGCATAGGCTGACCTTGAACTCACAAGAATCATCCTGCCTCGGTTTCCTGAGTGCAAGCATTACAGGTGTGCACCACCACACCAGGCTTAATACTTGTTTTGTTCAATGTTCATCTCAATTACTGTTTCAGTTTTTAAAACAATGTCTAGAAAAAGTCCACAGAACACTTCCATTATTTCACAGATGAAACTCCTTTCCCCTTCAAATCATGCCAATGTAAACACATACGTGTCCCTGTGCACGCCACAGTTCCATTTCTCCATGTGGGTGTAACAGCCCTTTTAGGAAGCTGTCCTTAGGAGAAACAATTTCCCCTCCCTTGGTAATAGATTAACATCCCCTCCATTTTTCTAAGCATTTTAAACTGTATAGAAGCCTCATTTAAATAGTCTAAAAGTAAAGCATAATTAGTTTTATTAGCATATAAACAACGTGTCTAGCTAGGGAAGTGCCTGAGATAGTCGGGAAATTAGACGTTTTTATAAGAATTAAAATGAGGGGCTGGGGATATAGCTCAGTGAAGAGTGCTTGCCTCGCATGCACAATGCCCACAGTTTAATCCCCGGTACCAAAAAAAAAAAAACCAAAAAAACAAAAAACAAAGAATTAAAATGAAAATAGAATCACTTAGTGTGCTGGAGCAAGAGTAAACTTTCCGCAAAAGTAACACAACCACCTCCTTACTGAAAGGAGCTGCAGCCACTCCCTACTAAGTTCTTGAGTTTTCAGGAAGTTAAAATATAAAATAACCAGTTCTTTCTCTAAAAGCCCTGTCTCCATTAAACCGTGCATGGTGAGGAAATTGGTAAGAGACCCTGAGTTTAAACTGGTTGTTTTGTTAAATCCAGAGACATCTTTGATAGGTCATGAAGCAACTGAGCAATTCGTGTGCTCTGATTACCTGTAATTACCTTTGGACTGACCTAGCAGCCACACTGCCGCTACATCGGGGTGTTTCCTGGAAATCGGGGAGTTCTTCCTAGTGTTATTCCCAGTGAAATCTCTCCTAACAGCCTCCTTTCAGTTCGCGGTTTCATTTCTTAATGTGAGACTATGAGGGCTGTTCGTGCAGTGACGCCGTTGCGAACAGCAGTCTCACGGATACAATTAAAGGGATCACTGTTTTTAATTGCTGAGCATGGACCCACAGTTTCCCCACAGCCCAGCTCTCCCCAGAATGGTGGAGATATAGCTATGCCAACGGCCGCCCAAGAAGGCATTCTGGGCCGTGAGTGTCACAGTGGGGACAGGACGCTGGGGACCCCAAACTGCCCCTGCCTGAGCAAAGCGAAAAGGGACGCTTGATGATGCACAACCAAAGACTAGGAAGACCTCAGATACTGGCGTGAAGCCGAGACCATAGCTCATTCTGGCCCTTTCTCTCCAAAACTCACCCGAATCCATCCCATTCCCGCACCCATCCCGCAACGTCACCATTGTATGGCGTGAGAATCTCCCAGAATTCTTCGACCGCAGGTTACAGCCAGCAGAAGTCACAGAAAAGAGTAGTCTAGTTTGGCGGTGTCTCTCAGCAATGAACTCAGCCGTCTTGTTTACCGCCATGACACAGGAAGCGCCCTCCTCCCTCAGCCCACCTGATTGGGTAATTCAGACAGACAGTGCTTGCAGCACCGATCAGTTGCTGATCCATTGTGTGCCTGAGGGGGGAAGCAGACTTCTTCCAGCTTTACAAGAGAAGCAAACTTCTTGCAGCTTGGATGGAGCTGAAATGGAAATTTATAATCCAGCAATTTCTGGTCCAGTCTCCTCCCATGATTACAATCTCACCTCGCATGAAGAATGCTTGCACTGAAAGACTTTAATCCAGGCTTTTCACAGCTTCCATGGTTTTCTTAATATATTCAGTGGACTCTTCCAGCAAGTGGGTCACAAATGTGTTTAGAAGGATACAGGGTCAATATTCTATGGAAGAATCAATCCCTTGATATCAGTCAGCATCATGAGTCTAGGTGACCCTATGAAAAACGGAATAGAGGCAAGACCTGCTGTTGGAAATGAGGTAGTCAGTTTCCTTGCCATGATTTTCAGTCTCTCAATCTACTAATTTTCCTCTATGAAAATGAATATAAGGTCCCTAAGAAGAATACAGTTTTTGCCGGGCATGGTGGCGCACGCCTGTAATCACAGTACTGGGGAGGCTGAGGCAGGAGGATCCTTATGAATTTGAGACCACCCGGGGCTACAAAGTGAGCTCAAGGGGAGCCTGAACTGCATAGCGAGACCCTGTCTCAAAAAGACAAAACACAAACAAACAAACCAACCCACAAGTTTTGCGTAAATAAAGAAATGGGAGTCACATGACAGTAATATTCTGCAAAGAGTAAAGATAAAAGAAAAGCAAGCATTCCAACTCCCTCAGACAAACTTCAGACTTTTTCCAAAGAATATCTAAATATTGACGATGAACATATTTCCAGGTATAAAAGCTGTAAGTCTCCAACCTGGCCTGACTCTCCCAGGCCCCAGCCTGTTTGCCAGCAGAAGCACTATTCTCCACAGGGAATGCAGCTCAGCACTGAGGCTGTCATGGGGGGCACGCACACACACACACACGCACACACATACACACACACACACACACACACACAGAAAAGAAGACAGAACAAGCAGATCTGCAGGTACTGGAGACATCTGGAGACACCCCAAAATTTACAATTGATGCTTAAAGGGACTCAGCTCACTGAGATGCAAGAGTTCCAGAAATGTTCACTGGGATTTTCCTGCCTAATGTCCCCTGCCTTCTCTCAATCCCTATACAAGGGACATACTTCTTTATTCTGGGTAGAAGTTCTTATTCAGCTCTCTGTCAGAACCCAGGCACAATAAATTCTGTGCCATGTTGCATTTACCCACGCCTGGTGGTCTCTGCGAGTTATATATCTTATTTTGTTGTACTGAAACCTGGGAAGGGAGACAAGCTCTCTCTGGAAAGGTTTAAGCTTTCTTGTACCTTCACCCTAGCTAAGGCCACCTGGCAACATCCTCAGACCATGGTCCCTGTAACGCCTTCCTTGCCAGATCTCTCTGGGTGTTTCAGATTGGCTAAGCCCCCAATCTCCGCCTTTCTTTTTCTCCCTAACCCTGCGTCCAAGAAGATCACATCCAGACAGCTCCCCAGCTCTTACCAAGCTGAGTACTTGGGCTTGGGTAAGGTTTCTCCCTTTCTGGGCCTCTAACGCTCTCTGCGCCTTTAAGCCCCGCCCCCGCCACTGTCCAGGCAGCCGCTTTCAAGCTCCCAAAGCTACTGCTTTTGATTCCGTGATTTTTCTCTCCGAAACTTAACCGCCTCTGCTGAACTTCCTTCCTCTATGCAGTTACTGTTTCTCAGTTCTGCTCCCTTCTCTCAGTCTTTGGGACAGTAAAAGGCTCGCTTGTCCTTCCCTGTCATAAATCTAGCGCTATTTACACGTGGACTCTCGGCAGGGCAGGGAGACCGGCTCCGCTTGGGGACTGACCCATCGCGGGGACGCGGGGACGACTTGGTCGCTCACGCACGTCCCCTCACCGCAGTAGCTTAAACTGAAGACGTTCAATATAGGCCCTGCTGCAGCTCCTTTCTCCCACAGCAGGTGTAGGCGCAACAATCACCTTTCTCTGCTTGCAAAGGGAAATTCTCCTTCCTTGCTCCTCTCACACCGCTCTCTGTACTCAAAAAACAAAACAAAGCAAAACAAAACACTGCCCATCTCCCTCCGCCCCTGCTAGCCTGCCTTCTGCACAATCTCAGACTTCACCTGTCTCCCAGTCTGAAGCCCAAAGGCCTGTTGATGACCAGAACACAATGCTTTTCACTTTCCATAACACATAATTAACAGGAGCCTGCACAACACGCCCCTTCCCCCATCCACAGCAGGACCCCAGACAGGCCACGCCCCTACTGTGCTGCCAGTGTCCCAGGCTATGACAACCCCTGCTGCCACCACTGTGGCTACCTGCTCTATTAGCTAACTGATCCCTGCCCAGCCTGCCCAGCCTGCCCGCCCAGAGCTGCCTTCCAAAGGCCCCACCCATCTGCAAAGCTCAAGCTGTCTACTGCTCCTCTAACCTTTGGTCATACACCCTCCCCTCTCCGGTCCCCTGTTCCAGCTCTCACTGACCTCTCGGACACACACCCAGTCCAGACTGCTACTCCCTTGTCTCTTGGTCCTGCCAGTTAGCATCTGAGCTCTTTCTCTTCAGATTCTTTAACACCCCAGTTTTTCTCCCACTGGCCAACGTTAATTTTACCTCACTTATTTAAAACAAAACCAAAAACAAACCAGATACTAAAACTAGACCCAGCCCAGTCCCCAGAGGACTACCTCTCATCATGGTTCCTCTCAGAATATCTTGCTGGCTGGCCACTATTATTAGAAATAATCTCTTTGTACACCCAGACCAGGCCAGCAGGCCAGCTCACCCCTTGGAAACAGTGAAAATCACCTTGCCATCAGCTGTGACTGTCCACAACTATGGCTTTCAAAGCAAGAATTAGTAACCTGTATACCTGGATGTCACAAGCAGATAAACCACCAGTCAAGCGCCCATCTTAATAACTGTATTGTGGGTTGCAGCTCACATGACCCTCTCGTTCAGCTCACTGCCTCCTACTTTCCGTAGCAGACGTTCCATTTTCTTGGCACCTCCAACTTCCCATGATCTCCACTACACTTTCGTCTTCACTCTCACAGTTTTACACATTCCACGCTCAGGTGCACACTGCTCGGCCACAGTTTTCCTCTAAAATCCAGGTGAAGCCTCCATGACTCTGTAACTCCTGCATTCCACTGCCTGAAAAACCAGCATCACATAGATGACAAGTTCTGCTACCAGTGGGAGGGGTAAGCAGTTGCCCTGGGAGCATGACTGCAGAAACCTATGAGTGTCTGGATGGATGAAATCTGAGAAATACTTGCCTAGGCAACCCTGAATGAAGTAGGCTCCCTGAGACTTGCTTCTCACAGTAAAGTCTTTCAAAGTTGTTTACTTTTTCCTACCCAGGAGCCTCCAAAGGGTGGGGTCTGGCCAATTCTTTTTTTTTATTTTAAAGAAAAAAAAAGTTTCAAAACAAGATAATAAGAGGGTAACAATGGTTAATACATTGCATATTGTTATCTTTAAATTAGTTACACAGAGTAGAAGATATCAGCATTTGTCCAAACAGCATTAGCAAAAACCTTTCTTTTTAATGAAGTAAGAGAAATTAGTAGTATAACTATGCTAACTATCACACACACACACACACACACACACACACACACACACAGAGATATATAGTTTTCCCCTTTTCTCCATTCCCCCATCCCGTTTCTCTTTCCTTCAGAAGTTTCTTCCCATTTCACAATATCTATTATACATTTTGATTCTTATTTACTCTTTTAGCTTCTCACACTAGGGAGACAATGTAGTGTCTGCGCATGTGCATCTGATTTATTTCATTTATAAGTATGGTTTTGCATTGCATCTGTTTACCTATACAAGTCTCCAGTTCATCCTTTTTATGGCTGAGTAATACTCCATTATATAAAAAGACCACATCTTTTTTTTTTTTAGAAACATAAAAGTACAAAAACATATTGACAAACAGACACCCATTATCATAGAAAATAGTACAATCACAACTAATCTATAGACAAGGTGATATGGTCTCAACAGTAGTTGTTGTTTTATCCATTGATATCTTCGAATTGTAGATGTATGGACCCATATACAGACATGCAAATTTAGTCAGACAGTTG
>PVLD010022131.1:0-29914 GCA_004027595.1 Dinomys branickii | reverse complement strand
AATGGAATATTATTCAGCTATAAAGAAAGACAGTTTTGGGGACTTTGTAGGCAAGTGGACAAAACTGGAGTCCATACTCATAAGTGAAATAAATCAGCAATACATGTGCAGGCAACGTATTGTATCACTGGTGTAAGAACCCGAGGGTGGGAATATAAACTAAGAGACATGAAGGAAATCTGTTCTAAAACAAAGAACACATGGGATGAAGGAAAGTAGAAAAGAAAAAGACAAAAATGTATGTAGGTATATATGAATATGCATATATGCAGGAGGGCTAATATGGTTCTACTATTGCATTATATCACTTAATGCTAAGCAATAATCGATGACGGGTTATTTGATCAGTCTTGTATGTCTGTATGTGTTATCCTGAACACACACTTCAAAGATATCAATATGTAAAGCAGCAACTATTGGTGTTTTTTGTTGTTGTTGTTGTTTTTGCTGTTGTTGATGTTTGCCTGTTTTGTTTTTTGTCTTTGGATTTTTGGTTTTGGTGTTTTTTCTGTTGTTGAGAGGATTGATTGTCTGACTAAATTTGCATGTCTGTATATGGGCTTATATATTTACACTTCGAAGATATCAATGGAGAAAGCAATAACCACTGTTGAGATCATATCACCTTGTCTATAGATTAGTTGTGATTGTACTATTTTTTATGCTAATTGGTGTCTGTTTGTCAATATGTTTTTGTACTTGTATTTTTTTTAAATAAAAAAAATTTTTTTAAAATAGATATTGTGAAAGGGAAAGGAACTGCTTAAAGAGAGAAGAAACAACTGGGATGATGGAAAGGAGAAAAAAAGAACAAAAGGAAAAAACTATATATGTATATACAAGAACAGCTAAGATAATTGTACTGCTAATTTCTATTAGTTTATTGAAAGGAAGAGTTAAAGCTTACATTTCATTTTTTTTACCAACTTTGCATGCTTTTATCTGGTAATATGAACAACTAATCTGAAGACAACAATATGCAATATAACAACCACTGTTGAATTCCCATTATCTTGTTTAGTGAAGTTCTTGTAATTTCTAATGTTTTATTACTTTTTATTCTTTTTAAAAATTTTTAAAAAGAAAAAAAGAGAATATTATTAAAGGCTATCACTTCCTGAAATGTGTCTACTCTGAGCATCTTTCTCAGTGGGTAACCACTTTGTTAAAGTTAGGAAGTTCTTTACTATTGATGAAGAGTATTTCCTGCCTGCTACAGACATTTATTGTGAACTCTAAAGATACAATGCAGTTCAAAAGGTACCCACATGTTCCTCTTTCAGCTAGCTCATTACCAGATGATATGAGGAAACAGCAGAAGACATTGAGGCACAATCATCAGACAGGATTAATGAGTCACTATGGTATACAATACAGGTTGACAGAGTCTGTTGATATTGACAGAAGGCAGCAACGCTTGTTGTAGGCAATACATCTTTCAGGAGGATGTGCATGAGAATATGTTATGTGCACTTTTGCTGCCAACCCATACCACAGCTACAGAACTACTCAAGTCTGTTACAGCTTATGTTCAGATGTCCCCAAGAGCCTCCTGTTCTCATAGGTGGGGCTGTGGGGAGGTGACTGCATCATGGATGTGTGATACTGGGATTAAGTGTGTGTGAGATACTGGATTAGTCCACTCATTGGTTTGGCACAGTTTTGAACACGGCTAAATGGATTTACTAAAGACAGAGGCCCACCCTGGGTGTGGTTGGTACTATGTAAGGCTGTGTGGAATAGAAAGGGAAGGGGGATAAAGGCTGCTGCTTTCTACCTGCAAGCCATGAGCTATTTTTCCCCTGTCAGGCCCTTCTGCCACAGTGCCCTGGTTGGAGCCAGCTGACTATGGACTGACACCTCTACAAACTTGAACACTGACTGATACGAAGTCTTTGAATGAGTACATATCAGGAAAACTGAACTGGTGGTTTTGTGTTGGTATGTGCACAGGCAGAGTGGCTGTCTTACTTGGTGGTTTTCTGGTTTCACTATCAGAATCAATGAGACTGCTCCTGGAGAGGAGTCTACAGGTATCATTCATATAGAAATGCTGCCTAGCCAAAATAACGTCGTCACCTGAACTTAACAAGACTTGTAGGATGTGATTAAATTACCAATCACATTAAAATATTCCTTTAAGTCACATCTATTCACACAGTTCTTTGAGGAGATAGGTGTAGAGCACAAACATCTCTTATACAGAGAAAATATTTTTCAAAAGGTAGTTCATTGGCCAGAGTCTTTGGGTTACAAGAGCCACTCCAAAGATTTCTTTTAGGAAAGTAACCCTTAACAGCATATTTTACTAACACAGAAGGAGTCATAAAAGTAACTCTGTGACATTTTAAATCTGCACAATTAATCTGTTACTTCAGGGGATAATGACAACTGTGTTCATGGTGGCAGATAAATCAGCTGCATTCAAAGCCAAACTCGAGTTATGAGAGCAACAAGTGTACACTGGGACTTCTGACATGTTTCAAACATTACTAGAGATTTTGAAACAGACTGAATCAGGGCCTTATTTCTCCTAGCTGTTGCATGATCCCCTATCTCTGCTTTGAAAAGTCTGAGCATTACTTCCCAACCACAAAAGATCTCCAAATTAATCAAGTTAATCTGTGTTGTCTATGTTAGAAGAGGGTCAACTGCTTCAGAATGCAAATGATGTAGCCTTAAAAATGTCTGAAACAACCTCAATACTCCATACATTCCAGAGTAAAGTCAAGGCAGAATATCCTGAGATTGCCAGAAAAGCACTGACAAGCTAACTTCCATTTCCAGTATCCTATCTTTATGAAGCAGGGTTTTCTGCAGTAATATCAAGCAAAAATGGTAACAAAATAAACAACATAAGCAACACACTTCAGGTATACTTAGTCTCTCATCGCTCCTAGATGCAACCATCTATTTTTTTATGACACTTTTATTTTAGAAGTAAAAGAACAAAAACATATTAACAAACAGACACAAAGTAGCACAAGAATAGTACAATCAAAACTGAATTACAGACAAGATGACAGGGAATTAACAATGGTTGTTCTATTACATATTGATAACTTCGAAGTGTATACTCAGGAAAACAAATATAGACATGCAAAATTGATCAAACAAATAATCATTAACTATTCCTTACAATAAAGTGACCTAAGTCCATAGTACAACTATGTTAGATATGCTGCATATACATACATGCATACATACATAATTATCCCTTCCTTCCTTTTCTTTTTTCATGTAATTTTTTTATTTTTTTTAAAGTGTAAAAGAAAAAGAACAACATCAACAAAAAAGAGGAAAGCATTAACAAAGAAACACAAAGTAGCACAATAACAGTATAATCAAAACTGAATTATAGACAAAGCAACAGGAAACCAACAATAGTTGTTGCATTGCATATTGATAACTTCAAAGTGTATGCTCAGGAAAACACATATAGACATACAAGATTGATCAAACCAGTCATCAACTATTCCTTACCATAAAGTGACATAAGACAATAGTAGAACCATGTTAGCCCTCCTGCACATATGTACATACATACATACATACATACATACATACACACATATTTGCCTCTATCTTCCTTTTCTCCTTTCCCTCATCCCATCTGTTCTTTACTTTTGAACACATTTCCTTCACGCCTCTTAGTTTATATTCCCACCCTCAGGTTCTTACACCAGTGACACAATACGGTGCTTGCACATGTACCTCTGATTTATTTCACTTATGAGTATGGTGTCTAATTGTGACCATCTGCCTACAAAGGCCCCAAATCTGTCCCTCTTTAGAGCTGACTAATATTCCATTATATAAAAATGCCATAGCTTTTAAATCCAGTCCTCTGTGGATGGACATTTGGGTTGCTTCCACAATTTAGCTATTACAAATTGCGCTGCTATAAACATGGGTGCACATATATCAGAGTGATATGATGTTTTCAGATCTTCTGGGAAAATACCCAGAAGGGGAATAGCTGGTTTGAATGGAACCTCTAGACCTAGTTTGCGGAGAAATCTCCAAACGGCTCTCCACAGTGGTTGCACCAGTCTGCAATCCCACCAGCAGTGCAGTAGAGTCCCTATTTCTCCACAGCCTCGCCAGCATTTGTTATTGGATGATTTCTTAATACTGGCCAATCTTACTGGGGTGAGATGAAATCTCAATGTTGTTTTTATTTGCATTTCTCGAATGACTGAAGATGTAGAACATTTTCTCATATATTTATTTGCCATTTGTATTTCTTTATCTGAGAAGTGTGTATTCATCTCAGATGCCCATTTCTGGATTGGGTCTTTGAATTTGGAAAGGTACATGTTTTTTAATTCTTTGTATGTTCTAGATAGAAGACCTTTGACTGAGGGACAGCCAGCTAGGATTTTTTCCTAATTTGTGGGTTTTCTTTTCACTTTGCTGGTGATTTCTTTAGATGTACAAAAACTTTTCAGTAGGATGAGGTCCCAGTTATTGATTCTTTGAATTGTTTCCCTGATGCAACCATCTAGTGGCAAGAAAACAAGCTAAGGACTTCCACTGACTCTGCATTATGGCGAGGTGAATTTTTATTTCAGTATTATTTCATTATATATCGTAATATAATAATAATAGAAATAAACCATTCCTTCCCACTCAGTCTGTGAAAACATTCTTTCAAGAAATCAGTGTTAGTATCAAAAAGGTAGGGGACCACTGCTGTATATAGCAGCCTAATTTTGTAAAGATTTTCTGAAATCTTCCTTCAAAGGCACAAAAAATATCAAGGTATGTTGCTGGTCCCTTGGTGTTAGGACTTCATAGTGTTAAGTCCTGTCTTTCCAGTAACAAATTGACCTAACAAGATTCTTGCTGAAGCCTGGCCACAGTGATCAGATATCAAAGGGCAGAAAATGAAACATTTGGTCAGATGTCAAACATGATCAGATGTCAGGAATGACAGGATTGTCAGTAAGCAGATTTAGAAGAATTCTTGCTAAAATTTGGCAGGCAGGCCGAAGTCGAGATGGGGGCAGTCACGGTCAAGGTCAGCAGAAGAAAAGGACTCAGAGGATCTAAAGTTCAGTCAATGAAACAGTCAGTCAACATTTCAGGTAAGATAATTTTTGTTGTGAAGAGTTATTCTGCCCATATTAGAATGTTTAGCAGAGTTTCTGCAACTGCCACTAGCAGATGCATGCACGAACACACACAGTTGCATGTGAGCTCCAAGTTGCAACAATCAAAAAAGTCTGGAGACTTTTTGCTAGCCATCTCCTGGAGCCAAACGTCTCCCGAAATTGAGGACGACTACTTTAGAACACAGATTGGCAAACTTCTTTCTTTAAAGGGCCAGACAGAAAATGTTTTAAACTTTGATGTATATACATCTCTTCTGCACCTATTCTTCTTTGTCTTTTTCCCCGATTTAAAACTTCTTAGCTGGTAGACATTCAAAAGAGAGATGGCTAGCCAGATTTGGTCCAAGAGCAATAATATGGCAAACTGCACTTCAGAGTTAAGTACCACTTTTCAAACACATGTAGGTGGCACACAGATAATATCGTATTTAATAAAACATGGATTTACTTAAAACTATGATTAAAACTATAAAGAACAATATGTGTTTTTCCAATTGGGATATAACCATAAGAGGCACAATCTTGTACCCCTTTGCAGTGCTCTTTTACAGTAGAAAGGGAGGCTCATACTTAAATGTCCTGCTGCGAACTATTCTAAAAATGTTCCCATAAATCTGCCCTCGCTCTCAAAACATACTCCAAACCTTTCACTGTTTTCTCTTGCTCCCAAAATTCCAGGCTATCTAAGAATTTAGGAGTTTTTTGTTTTTTGGTTTTGATTTTTAAGCTGATAGTATCTGAGGTTATACTTAGCTTGTTTTCATGCCCTCTTTCCTCACCTAACATTCTGGAATGCTTCTCTAAAGTCAACCTATTCCTACCCACAGAGTCTAAATGAAACAGGTCACTGAGGCATAACCATTATAGTCAAAGTGGCAGTATTCCTAAAACCGATATACAGATAATAACAATACAGTCAAAACAACAGAACTCCCAAAACTGATACAGAGATAATACCAATCTAAATACCAACAGCTTTTTTCACAGAACTGCAGGAAACAATGCTAAAACTCATATTGAATGAGAAGAGCCCAAAACAGCAAAAGAAATCCTGGATAACAAGAGCACAGTGAGAGGCATCACAACCCCACAAAACTACAGTGATAAAAACAGCATTGTGGGCTGAGGCTCAGCAGCACACCGCCTGCCTGCCAAGCATGAGGTCCTGAGTTCGATTTCCAGTACTAAAAAAAAAAACAGCACGGTACTGGCATAAAAGCAGAAGTGCAAACCAATTGAATAAAATGGAGGATGCAAAACAACTGCAAGCATATTCAACTACTTGATTTTTTTACAAAGGGGCTCAACATTACATGGGAGAACAGTGAGCCTCTTCAATATGGTGCTGGGAAAGCTGGCTATCCAAGTGCATAAGATTGAATCTAGACCCACATATTTCACCATGTACTGAACTAAAATCAAAATAGGTCAAAGAACTGAATGTTAAAACAGAAATACTTAACCTGCTAGAGACAAGATAGGTAAAACTGTTGAAATCACAGGCATAGGCAAGGACTTTCTGAACAGAACCCTGACTGCACTGGAAATAGTTCCCAAAAACAACAAATGGAATTACATAAAAATAAAAAGCTTCTGCATAAAAGAAACAACCAATAGAGTGAAAAAACCTACAGAATGGGGAAAAAATTTGCTAGCTATTTCTCAGAGAACTCTATCTAGAATTTATAAAGAAATCAAAAACATTAGGCCCCCAAAATAAAAGACCCAATCAAAGAATGAGCAAGTGGGTGAGGAGTATGAGGGGAGTATCCCTCCATTGTTGATGGGGGTGTAAACTGATACAAACACTATGGAAATCATTATGGAGATGCCTCAAAAAACTAAAACTAGAGGCTCCATTTGACCCAGCTATTCTTGTTCTAGGTATCTTTCTGAAACAGTTAAAGATATTGCATTATAATGACACATGCATACCAATGGCTATAGCCCCACAATTCATAGGCCCCTCTCAAATAGGAAGGGGGTCTGGAGAAGGGGGGAGGAGAAAAGGAGCGGAGGGAGAGGGGATGAAAACAGAAGACAACTGTCCATAAGGTACAGCTCCACATGAGGAGTGTATTATGTGTATTAAAAGTGTACTAATATAAAAAGGAGATAAACAATAAATGGCTTCAACAAATGCCATGGAAAGGATCAATTTTTGTTTATTTCAATTTACTGGATTCCGTAAGGCAAAGTTTAAATTAGAAAAAGAGAATATTTCTAAACAAACGTAGAGAAACATGTCTACTATGTAAGTCACAAACTGTGTAGGCTAGATCTACCATGGACTTATTCTTTGATAAAACATCAAAATCAAAATTTCAGCTTTGGCCAGGCATGGTGGTACATGCCTGTAACCCCAGCACTTAAGAGGCTGAGGCAGAACTCAAAGCCATCCTGAGCTACACTCTGCACTGAAAGCCAGCCTGAGTTACACAGCAAGACCCTGTCTCAAATAAAATTAAATTAAATTAAATTAAATTTCAGCTTTGATGGATGCAGTAGCGTATGCTACAGTCCCAACGACCTGGGAGGCTAGTGCAGGAGAGACAATTGAGCCCAGGAGTTTGAGGCCAGCCTGTGCAATGTAGCGACACTCTGGAGTCCAAAAGAGGGGGAAAGCCTTGATGCTGATTACAGTCTGGAAGAATCTGAGTGGAACTGACAGTGTTTTTCTCCTGAAATGTTTGGAAGCTGTCGCTGTTGAACCCATTTGGAATTTCTTTATAGAATGACTTGAAATATGTAATGCATTTACCATTATGGGCATGTGCCACCATGCCTGGCTTCCACTGATACACTGAAAAACAGATATTAACATTGACTTGTAAATTATTCACTAAAACTATCTATGATTCTTAGGAGAAAATCACCTTATGGCAAAGACAGCTGGTTATCAGTGTGTCTACTTTCCTTATTAACAGAACTCCAACTTTGTAAAAGGCAGCAAAAAGCTACAAGTTAAAACCTCCATCTCCTACCATGCCTTGTAACTAGGAGTGGATTGTGATACCATCTGATGGTAAATACCTGAGGAAATCACTTGGAAGGCCTTTCAGGAAAACTCCTAAGAGAGGCTGGGGCAGGAGGCAGGCTGTGGCAAGCTCTGTTATGCTTCCTGACTCTCCCTTCTTTCCCAGAAGGAGGACCTGCAGATGGCTAGAAATCTGCTAGCATCTAAAAAGAAGACTATGGGGCAAGGATCACATCTCAGCGTACTGGAGAAGAGAGACAGAATGCACCTGGGTCCGTGATAATCTAAGAACCACTCTACTCCCTGGAGATCCTAGTTCCATACTCATTTTACTTAGGAGAAAATAATCCCTTAATCTGTTTATTGATTTCTGTGGTTACTGGCTAGAGTTACTTTACTAAGGTAGAAGCATGAGAACTGGCAGACATTATGCGGCCCATTTAAATGCTCATTGACTCTTGTAACTACTCAGTACCTATGGAACATCTATGCTGGGTAACAGAAACACATAAAGAAGATTCAGTTTGCAACATAAAACAGACAACTGAACAGATCATTACAACAAAGTTTAATGAGTCATACGAAGCCAAAGAAAAAGGCACTATGGCAGCATATCAGAAAAGTATTTGACACAAACTGGAAAGGTAAAAGGGAAGTTTGAACTGAGAACTCCAAAAGGAGACGGTAGTGTTCAGCCAGGCAAACGGAGCATTAAGAGAAGAGAACTCCAGATAGAAGGAAGAGGACAATCGAGGGCCACAGGAAGGAAGACAGCATATGATACGCTACGCTATGGGAAGGGTGAGCAATTTAGGGAGGCTGGAGCCCGGCACAGGGAGCGGGTAGACAGCATTCTTCTGAGGGCTTGTGAAAGAGCCTGTCCTTCTCTGGGCCTGAACAGATGCTGAATTTATTGTTTTAGCACAATAAATAAAAGTCAAGGACCAAAAAGAAGCAAAAACTGATCAAAACATTCTTTTCCTTTAATCGTCTACTCCTTAGAACTGTCAGGTACCACCCAGGTATTACCTGTATCTTCTGCCTTATGGTCAGTCCTTCAGCTGTCTGAACCATTCTGGTCCCCACAGCTGGTAGGACTTACTCAACAAGAAGGTGGCTAACACAGAACAGTTCCCTGATGAATGACAGGGGGGTGCAGGGGCTAGCACATAGACATAGAGAAATGTCATGATTATGACTTACTGCTGGGAAGACTAATACACGGCCGTAAGATAAATGAATGCAAAGAGCACGCCAATTACAGTAGCAGAGGTAAGAAACAGAGTCGACGCCTGCAAAACATGGTTTTAAGGTAGATTTAGGGGTGAACTAGAGCCCCAATCAGATGCAGGGGGAAAGAATGTGAAGTCAAAAGGAATCCTGACTTTCTGGCTTGAGCAACTGAAAAAGGTATGAAGCAGAGCACAGCAATTAGGACCACATGGTCTGGAACCAAACAATCTGTCCTGAATCCTATTTCTATCAGGTAACAGTTCTGTGACCTTGGGAAAATTATTCAACCTCAGTTTCATCATCTGTAGCACAATGGCAAAAGTAACAGATTCTATCTCAAAGAACTTCACTGTTCTCAGAGCTTTTCACTGCCTAACCCATTGGAAATGCCTGACAAATGTACCTACATTTGGCTGATGGGTGACGAAGTGCCACTTGCCAAGACAGGGAGGGGTAGATTTCAGGGGAAGGAATGATGAGCTCAGTTTTGGATATGTTAACTTCATGAGGCTCTGGGACATCCAAGAGGCAGCTGACATGGAGCTAAAGCTGAGAAAGTGTGGGAGCTGGACACACCTTTATAAAGGGTGGTGTTAAGGGTGACAGCTGAGCAAGGACCTGCACCTGGAAGACATGAAGCAGCAGCCCCATGGGAAACACATGCAGGTTCCTGTAGAAAAAGAGGGCTGGGGGTGAAGCTGAGTGGTGGAGTGTGTGCTGAGAATGCACGAGGCCCTGGGTTCTACTCTAGCACCAAAGAAAGTGGGAGGAGGGGTAAAGAAAAGACCTGGAAAGTTCCTTCACTCAAGGGATGGAAGAGAGGAGGAAAACAAGAGACGAGACCAAAGGATGCCTCAAAGT
Source organism: Dinomys branickii (assembly GCA_004027595.1). Taxonomy (NCBI): domain Eukaryota; kingdom Metazoa; phylum Chordata; class Mammalia; order Rodentia; family Dinomyidae; genus Dinomys; species Dinomys branickii. The sequence goes on along the minus strand of PVLD010022131.1, from coordinate 19,726 downwards.
AAGAATCCTAGTAAAGATGTGCCATAAAAACTAAAGCAAAAGAAAAGCATTCAAATGACACTGAAATGAAGGAAATGTGCCATCACCCCTAGGGAACAGGATTAGAGTCTAGAAATGGGGGGTGGGGGAGAAGCTAAACCTCAAAGAAAAATGGCATTCCCTAAAGCCAGGGTGTAAGGTTCACTGTTTTTCTACATCACAGTATATGAAATCTCCTTGTTTACAAGGGCCAGAAAGCTCCTTTAGTGAGTAAACTCCTTAACAGAGGAGAATTAGCCTTAGGAAAAAAAAAAAAAAAAAAAAAAAGAATTCTGTGTAGACATGAAAAAAATCGTGTTTTTTAAGGAAAGAAAACAATCTAAACTGCAGTTCCAATAAAGGTCCAGTATAAAGTTTTCAGTTACCAAGCCTGAAAAAGCTGTTTTAAAGCCCATCAACTTGAGGTTTGAAGGAAAGCAAGAGATACCCACGTAGTCTAAGATCACAGACGTGAGAACTGTTTTGGAGAGCTTAATGCCATGTGGATAACTGAATCATGCAAGACCTAATGAATCAGACTCTCAGAGTATGAGCTCAGGACATGATTCATGTGCACAAGTCTGCGAACTCGTAATCTATCTGCTCAGAGGCTCAAGGACTGAAGGAAATGAATGAGTTGGCCAAGAGCAAAGAACCCACACCTGGAACAGTTCTCCAACTCCAAAAGGCATCAAAATCACTAGAAGGGCTTGTTAAACACCACCCTCTGGGCTTCACGGTCAGCCCCCAAATTTACATATCTCACAATTTTGTGGGGAGGCTGCTGTTGCTCCAATGGGGGCCACACCTTGAGAACCTCTGCTCTAGACCACAGCTGGTACAAACTGCTCTCCCAGTATGGCCCTGCACACTGGAAAGCCAAGAAGAGCAGGCAGTATTTCAGAAATGAAGTTGAAACTGAAAAAGAAAACCCGACTGAATATAAATTATACTTATTTATTCCAAGCGACTCTAGTCATTTAGAGGAGATATAAAAAACTAGAAAAGATACAAGACAAAATTAAAAGACTGATAAAATATGTGAAGAGACAAAATGACTCAATAAATACAAATAATTAACAAAAGAAAGTAGATATATATGAAGACTTGTAAACCTATGACAGCTGGGCGTGGTGGTGCACCCCTGTAATCCCAGCACTTAGGAGACTGGGACAGGGGGATCACCAGGAGTTCAAGGCCAGCCTGGGCTACATAGTGAGTTCAAGGTCACTCTGAACTGTACAGTGAGACCTTGTCTCAAAAAACTGCAAAAGAATAAAATAGAATAATAAACCTATTATGACAGCATGGAAAGATGTGCAAAATGAATCAGTTTCAGATTTACAGTACTACATAAGTGACCTGAGTATTTACCGTAAGTCCCTTCCTCTTGAGCATCTTTTCGTGTTATTTACTTGGGAAACCTCACTCTAAATCAGTTTTAAGAATACATTGTTTTACTCAAAACCACTTCCAAAAAATGGCTTCCCACTGGTTCCACACAAAGCCTGAGATGCCACAGAAAAACATTACTAACTCATCACCCAAATTCCACAGGACATTCCCAGCACTACACTAGAAAAGACAGTATTCTAATGCTGCTATAACTGTTGTTCTTTGTCATGCAGACAGCTCTTAACCCTGAAATAGTATTCAAATATATAATTCTCTCAAGAGCTTGCGATATCTGCAATTGCCTGCGTATACCTGTGATTTGTCTCATGGTCCTAAGAACACATCCAAAATTCATAATGAATGATTTCTACAGACGGCACTTACTAGAGAATATCGTATATGCTTCATATCATACTGTCTTCAACACTTCAGAGCCCATTTTCAAACTCAATTTTACTTGTGGTTCTCGCTGCGCTACTGTATCAGCTGCCATCCCCTCAAAAGAGAATACAGCTGAATGTTAGATTCCCTTCGTTACCCACGTTACTCTACCCCAAGCTGCTCCCTCTGCTTCACAGTCCCTCTGCCTAGACTTTCCCCTTAGTTATGTGTATCTGCATATAGAGATACAGAGATATTTACACACATATTTACATTTACACACACATACATATTTGCTTTCCATGTCCCCCTCCCAACATCCTCCTGCCTTCCCCAAAATAATCTCATTTCTAAGGGCACAATGTAGGGTGCAACCTTTACAAAACCAGTGTAAATACCATCCTGTCAGGCTGAATGTGGTGGCACATGCCTGTAATCTCAGCACTCAGGATGCTGAGGCAGGAGGATCATTGTGAGTTCAACACCAGCCTGGGCTACAAAGTGAGCTCAAGGCCAGGCTGAACTGCATAGTGAGACCCTGTCTCAAAAGGACAAAAAAAAATTACCATCCTATCAACACATGTCCTGCTGCCTTCTGGAGCTAAGCAGCAAAGACAGGTTGCAAACAACTCCTGCTATACAGACTGATGAATAACTCAAAATAGCTCCAGATTTTTCCCAGAATTCATTAGTAGCTATTATTTACCATGAGGATATGAATTCTGCTTAGGGCCTTAAAACCATTGCTTCCTAAAATATTAGGAAATCTTTCATTGGCCAGTTAACTGGGCAAAGCCCTGTAGCAAGGGACACACAAGCATACAATTTGTGAGAACTATAGCTCAGTGGTGAGGCACTTATCAGGAATGGACTAGGCTTTGGGTTTGATACCTAACATCAAAAAATTAAAAATCTCAGAGTTCATCTAGAATCAAATCTCAAATAAGGATCAAGATGCAATACGCGTATATACCAACACCCCACATGAATATATGCATTATGTATCACAAACGCACTAATAAAAAAAAGTTTTTAAAGAAGTCACTACCCAGATGGACATAGCACCATACACCTATAATTTCAGCACCCTGAAGAGGCTCAGGCAGGAGCCCAAATTCAAGCCCAGCTACGGCAACTCAGTGACTGAGCAGGACCTTATCTCAAAATAAGAAAATTAAAGAGTCAAGGATGTAGCTCAGTGTGAAAGCCATGAGTTCAATCCTCAGCACCAGAGGAAAAAAAGTCATTATCTACCATACAACTAGGATGAAACTTAAACACAGGATCTATGCCTACTTGTAGTTATTAAATCTTAGTCTAAAGTGATCAAATCTTTTGCATCTAAAATCCCATTTTAATTAGAAACAGTACTTTATGAGAATTCCTACATAAATATATCATAGTTATTTATGACTATCTGCTTTCCTTATTCTAAACTTATTCTAATCTGCCTTTAAAAACAGAAACTTCACTTCAACAAATAGCGCTAGAAAAACCAGGTACCTACATGCAAAAGTATGAAATAGTATCTTTAACTTTATTCCATATACAAAAAGTACCTCAACATGCATCTAATCTAAAACTATAAAATGTATAGAAAAAATATAAGGAAAGCTTCATAACATTGGATCTTGGAATAATCTCTCAGATACAACCACTGGTTCAATCACCAGTAGGAAAAAAAAAATAGTGTATTTATCCAAAGAAAAACAGGAAAACATGCACCTTTCAAAGTTAGCCATGAAAACCAAGCTCAGTTTTATTCAACTGCATCCTCAATTTGATCTAACAACAAAGCTACATGAAAATATAACTTTATGTTAAAATAGTATACTAAATTGCTTAATTTGAAGCAAAAATCAAATACACAACTATAGAGCACCCGTAAATTTAAAAAGAAAAAAATCAAAGGTTAGGTAGAAGTATGATATTATTATAGGCAGCTAAATGAGATAGAAATTAATATACAGTCAGAGAGGGACTGGGCTCTCAAGGAAGTGAGTAAAAAATAAAGACGTCAGAACCGTGCCTAGCGGCACATCTGAAGAAGGCCAGGCCTGAAGACAGAGATGCAATGGCCTGACCTACCCGCCTCCCTAAGAGATAAGCAGTAATTTGGGATCATACCATAACTAGCCCACTTGGCCCAGCAAGTCCAGACAGTCATCAGTCACCCAGGTGGGTGACCAGAGCATCTGGACCACTCCTTTCCAAAAACGCCTTTGTTTTTCCATGTACTGGTACCGTGTGACCCGTTTCCCCACTGGATCAGTATTAGCTAAGCAGCTACACTTGTAATCCTATAGTTTGATTATGGTTTGACCCACTTTATATTCACACTGTGATCCTGCTATATAAATTACGCTTGACAAAGGGCCTGGTGACAACCTACCTTTGGGACTCCTCCTGTCTCTCCGGAGCTATCTCTCAGTAAACCTCTCCTACTCTTACCCTCTGTTGTTCCTTCAAATTCATTCTTCGATTTGGGGGACATAAACTCAGCACATCTGACATCTGATGGTTGAGAGTTATATTTCTCCTCTATCAATATTATTGCTTCAAGGATGTCAATGTCTGGGGCGCATCTTTGTAAAATGTAGATTCCCAAGTCCTCTCCCCTACCATTTCTGCTTTCATGGACAAAATAGATGGGAGCTAATAATCTGCACTTTCTTGTTTTCTCCCTCTACTCCCCTACTGGGAACTGAACCCGGTACCTCACTCATGCAAAATACCCTCTACCACCCGGCCCCAACTCTGTAACTTTAAGAGTAATTTAAACTTTTAATGTGTATTTTAAACAAAAACTCTAAGAACACTTTGACAAACACTGCAAAACATCCCAGGAAATCACTTATAAAAATGAAAGCCACAGAAGTACACCTTATAAGGAAGTTCAGATAGCGTCTTACTTAACCTGAGTAACACTAGCACTTCTCTACAGTACTGGCTGAATGACTGATTCTAATAAGAACTTCAACATTTATACACTCAAGAAAATATGCCTGTCTATGTAGTCCAATTACTTACTTTTATAATACTATCATTATCTGAAATTCACGATCACTTCTTAGAATTAATTTTCAACACAGTGTGTAAGGCTTCTAGTGCATACACAAATTATAAAAAGAAAAACTGGTTTTATGTTATTGTTCCTTGCTTTTGATGAAAATCAAAATGCCCTCACACCACTGACCTGGCTTTAGGGGAGTGGAGAGTGTTTCCCAAATGCATCCTTACAAGGCTGAGAGGTGCCATCACAGAAAACGGGATGCTTAAAAGAATGCAACCACAAGACCTGCACGCAACTCTCAAAGAAATATTTTTTAAACACTTTGAGTAGAAAATTTCGTATAGGCTCTCAAAAAGCCTGTTCTACATAATGTTCACCTAGATGAGTAACTTCAAGTAGGCTTGTTTAGAAAATTATTATGAAATATCACCAAACACACCAATTTTAATAATAAAGGAAGGCATACCTGTAACTGCTTTCTTTGACAACCTCAGTTGTATTTGGTCACTTCACTCTCCACAGAAATGGAAAAAATTTCTCTAGCATCCAGCTCTGGAAGGAACCCCGAGAAAGCTTTCAAATCTACAGAAAGGAATGAAAATGTCCCAGCATCATTAATAAATTACAACACCCAATCTACACTTCTCTATTTTCTCCCCTGCCATATACTACTATACAATGTGCCCCGAGTGAGTTCTCCTCAGCCTGCATTTATCTTTATGATAAAGACAAATAAGTGAATGAATGAGTGGTAAGTAATAAATCTTTCTTTAGAAATCTGAAACATGAGAAAAGCTTTCGAGCTAGCAGAAAGTAACCAGGAAGTCTTCTAAGAGAGTGAAATAATTATATACTTCTTTCAGAAGAGAAAAATGAGAAACTAAATCCACATGTATGAATCACCAGCGTCATACTGAGATAATAATGACACTATGATATAAAATAGCAAACAAGGGACCACAAGTAACTTTTATAAACAACTTTCAAAAATGGGCAATATTCCAAAATAGCCCAGATACCTCTACCCTATCTAGACGCTAATCTCGGAAAGTTCCATTTTTTGCCACCCCAGTGGCAAAGTCTACTTTGGTCTTAGACGCAGCTCGTATCACCAGGCCTAGTGGGCAAGGTGAGCTTCACAGCAGGCACGCAAGGCCTCGCCCTTACTACAACCAGAGGAACGTGAATCTGAAAAAAATCAACCTGGGAAATCACTCAAAAGAAATACAAAAACAAAAGATAACGGGGCAACAATAAGAAACATTTAAAATGACTAACCCACACAGTCAGGTACAGAAGGAAGAAAATACTCAACAAGATCGCAGAAGGTCATTATTTAAGGTCACAATAAGTAGAAGTTACAGAAAATGTACCAGAAGGAATATCTTTTAGGAAAACAAGCAAGACATGGTGGCCCACACTGTAATCTCACGCAGGAGGATCACTGAGAGTTTCAGGCCAGCCTGGGCTACATCATGAGTTCAAAGCTGGCCTGAACTACAGAGCAAAACCGTCTCAAAAAGAAAACAAAAAACCAGTAAATATTATGCTTAGGTGTTTAAAGTGGAAACAATGTATAGGCCCAAAAAGAAAGGAAAACAGAAAAAAAAATGCAAAGCTTTTGTAAATGAGGGGAATGATTGAAGGGAGGAGAGGGGGATGGGGAAAAGACTCAAGATATATTATGTACAGGTACAAATTCCCTACGATGAATGTGATCATTCTATAAAGTGTACCAATAAAATTAGTTTCTAAAAAACAGCCCAGCAGAGGAATAGTCAAATACATTGGGTACAACCACATAATTTAATCACAATTCTGTCAGTGATCCACAAATTTTATGAGTTTAAAATACAAAGAAAAAAGAAAAATCAAGGTACACTGTTGAAATTACATATGATCACAACTATTTACAGAGATGCAAAAGACAAGATACAAGCTATTCTGATATAGTAATAAATAGTAGGTAAAATACTTCCCCATCTTTACATGGTTTCAGGTGAGTAATTCAAGTCAGGCTTGTAGAACAAATACGTTTCTTCAGAATCCCTACAGTCTAAGCACTTCTCAAGGACAAGTGGTGAGCCCACTCTTTGATGTCACAGCTTATACAATAGCCCAACGTAAGATGGTTCCTGTAAGTCACTATAGGAGAGTGTGTATGTGTGAGCATATGTGTGTGTGTGTGTGTGTGTGTGTGTGTGTTGTGCATGTGTGTGTGTTTAACCTACAGACAGCTTCAAAAGCTTAGAATACATTGTAACTTTTCATGAAAGAAAAAAGGGGATGAAGTAGGACAGTATGGCCTTCATCCTCACAATTAGGTGTAGTACAGTGGCACATATCTGTAACCCCAGATCTTAACAAGCTGAAGCAGGAAGATTACAAGTTCAAGCCCAGCCTGGACAACTTAGCAAGACCCCATCTCAAATTTTTAAAAATCAGCTGAGTGTGATCCCACACAACGGTAACACCAGCACTAAGGAGGCTGAGGCAGGAGGATCACATGAGAGTTCAACCTGGGATACACTGTGAGTTCAAGGCTAGCCAAACAGTAAAAAAAAAAAAATTAAATTAAGATTAAAAGGGCTGGGGTGTAGCTCAGTATCCACAGAATACTCCTGGATTCAGTCGCCAGTACCACAGATAAGAACAGTACAGACAAGACCCCAGGTATAGTAGCAGTGGTGACTGGACATGAGAAGAAGGGGACAGGAAAAGGTTAACATTTCACATGCAAACGAACAAGCTCTTCATAGTCAGATTTCCTAGGTTGTCCAAATGAGCCTTCTGCACTCTAATCAATTAATGGCTTATCAAGTACCCGGGAACTTGGAGTATCGCCTTGTAGTCAAGACTCTGGGTATTTAATCACAAGAGGTTTTGCAAGTACTATTTTAAAAAATCCCTCATCAACAATTCTATCATTGCATACTGGAGAGATACAGGCTCTTCTGCTGCCTCTTAAAAATTACAGATTGCTTCCAGATGCTTTTCAGGTGATTTCGAGCCTTTCCTCATCCTGCAACTCATGCATTATGAAAGGGCACCCCTAATCCACGGGAGAGGTGGGAGAGTCCAGTCTACATTCTCCTCTCGCACTGTGCACTGTTTTCGGCACTCACACATGTGCTTTCACTTAGGTAGCGAGGCACTGCTGTGTATCAGTACAGGCTTTACTAAGAGCCACGTTTTTACTCCAGCATCATGATTCTGCCAGCAGCAATGCTTCACAGCTTCTAAGGAAGCCGAGTCCTCTGGCAGTAATGTACAAGATGACATAAAAAGCAAGGTTAAATGGGACGCAAGCAGACTGAAAGGACTTTCTCACAATTCACTGGTTCTGGATAAGTCCCCTGGTTGTCACCTTATTTAAAAACAAAATAAGTCTTCTGCTAAACAGGGGGTACAAGGGCAGTTAGCAATTCAGCCACCCTCAGCTCTCTCCCCAGGCAAGTGCTTTCCTTCTCACCTTCTACCTCCACAGAATAAAATCAAATTCAGCCTCACAATGATCCTTCTGTGTAATAGATATGTCACAGTCCTCATTTCAATAGAGAAAGTTGAAAGCTCACTTCCAGACGGCATACATTCAGTGAATTCAGACCTCCACTGTGCTAAGTTTAAAAATCTGCTAATAGGCAGAGTGCACACAAAGCACAGCGAGCACCAAGTGAGCACTGCTCTGGGGCAGGGTGAGACGGTCTCCATCCGTATGGTGGATTTCTCCCCTTATCAGAGAAACGAGTGTAGGGGGCGCTTGCATAGGAGCTGTGGATGTTAGCTGAGCTGTGATATAATCAAGTGCTTTCCTGGAGGGTAATTAACAAATTAACCCACTGAGTGAGAAGTGTCAAACAATTCAACAAGTTTTCAAATATATGAAGCTGACTCAACTAATCACTAAATCATTTCATTCTCCAAAAGGGCTGACATGGGACAGGTAATACATTATTCATAGTCACATGTACAAACTCGCAAAGTTGAACAAAATGTTCCACACTGGCCCACTATTGTCACTGCCACTAAACACACTAACAATAACTTAAGAGTCCTAAAATTTTAGACCTATAGTGATCACTGAAATCAAATTCCTGAGTACTACACATGACAGAACTGAAGAGCAGGGAGACTAAGTGACCAGTTCAAAATCAAGCAGACAAAAAATGGGAAAGACAAAGGCAGCTGCTGTATCGTAAACTTCCCCGGCGATGCTACCTATGGTTTAGGCATCACGACCACAACTCCTCAGGAATCGTCCATCAAGTTGATTTCATTCCTCCACTGACCAGAAAATCTAGCTTTAGGGAAAGCAAAATCAATGAAGCTTCAATCTTCAACGTCCATCCAATCTCTGAGATTTCATAATAAAGAATTCTGTCTTGCACCCCAAAAGCCCGGTGCAATTTGGATGATCTTGAAAGGGTCTCAAATACAGAACAAATTAGTGAGTTGGAGCCTATGATAATGGGGGGGGGGGGGAAATAGGCAGAGACTATAGCATCTTAGAAATAAATCAAGAATTTAGATTTGTTAAAATGAAGGTGAACAAAACCAAACTCAAGTGTTTGAATGATATTTTTCAACATGACAACTACTCCTAACATTTTCTTTTTAAAAAGTCACTTTTCAAATTTCTGTAATCAGAACTTTTGAAAAATGTTGTAATCTAAACATGCTTCTTGAATACTCTCAAGGCATAATGTGTGTACTAAGGCTGTATGAAGGCCTACAGAAAAGAAGTTGCTCAGTTTTGTTTAGCCTAACATTTCCCAAAGTTAAATCACTGATCTGCACAACATATACTGACATCCACCAAGAAACACATTTCAGGAAGTACATTCAACATCACTGGTGAAGCACCTCAGTATGACACTCATTAAGAGGCATCTATAATGAGACAGGGTTCCTCTTCCACACTCAACTGTAGAAATCAACTCATGAAGAAAAGAACCCATGGTTACAGTGAAAGTAACCACCACCAATATGTACTAAGTGCAGAGGGCAAAACATACTGTATTTTTTTTTTTCTGAGAAGAGGCTGTGTGTGTCTTCAGCCTCCAAATTACCCTCTATATACAAACAAAATGACTCTTTAAAACACAAATAAACATATTACATACATTGTTCCCCACCTCATATTTTCCCCCAACAATATACATTGATAATGTTTATAAACTGCCATGTGAAATATAAAAATATATGTTGTTTTTTGGTATTTTTGACTGTGGCCTTTGCACTGCCCAGCCATGTATAATACAATTACTCAGCACCCTCCATGAATACCTACGTCATCTCTAGTCTTTACTCAGTGTAAACAGTATTAGAGTGAGTGTCTTCACATACACATCATTTTTCATGCATGTCATATGTAGGCATATAGAGGATACACTCATAGAACATATAAATGTATGCATATCTGGGGCTATGTATTTGTATCTAGAATAAATGTCTAAAACTGAAACTCCTAGTCTAAGCAATATAAAATTTTTCACATTATAGATTTTGCCACACTGCTGATTAAAGATTATATCATTTTATATTCATACTTCTACAGAAATTTTTCATCTTTGCCCATCTAATCATGATAAATGGTACCTCAGTGTAGTTTTAATGTGCATTTCTCTTACAATGAGCCGAGTTTTGTATCTTTCCACATAAGCTACTGTTATTTCCCTTCCCATAAACCATCTCCTTTCCATTTTTCTACTGGACTGCTGGGCTTTTTCTTACGGATTTACAGGAGTTCTTCAGTATGAGGAGTAGTCCCTTTGTGATGTAAGAAGCAAAGATTTTTTTTTTTTCCAGCTTTCTTGTTTCTTGTCTTATGCAGAACGTTTTCAGGTTGGTTTGGTTTTTACAATCAAAGTTAGCAATTTCTTCTTTTATGACTTTCCAGTTTGCTGTTTTACTTAGAAAAGCCGTTTTTTACTCCAAGATTATACAATAACTTTCTAGTGTTCTTCTATAGCCTAGTTTATTTATGAAATATCTTCTCAACTCTGATCGATTTGGGCTGAACATTTTGAGGTGCTACTCCAGTTGCACCTTCCCCCAGATGACAACCAGGTTATCCCACGGCCATTTACTACAGGGACAACCTTCGAACAGCACCTTCTCTCTAAGCCATTCTGGCACATCACACCAATGTTTCAACTCTTGCAGTCTCGCTACGCCAGATTTTAATCTCTTTTGTCCCGGCTGTTTGTGCTTGTTTGCTTTTCTAAGTGAACACAGAATTAGCTTGTTAATCCTCCCCCACCAAAAGGTCTACTGTTTACTATAAATAATTATCTTAAATATACAGATTAATTTAGGCAGAACTGACATTTTTATACTAAGAGTATGACAGCCCTTCTAATGTTGTTCATACCTTTTTTGTAACATTCAGAAACATTTTCAAATGCCTTCATATACAGTACACCTATTTCTTAAATTTATTCTTAGGTCTTCTACCATGCTGACAGTCTTTTCTTCTATTAAATCTCCTGAGTGGTTATTCTCAGTATATTATAACATAGTAAATGTGCCTGGATACCCAATATTGTCTCCATTTTCATGGCTTTCACATATACTGAGAATTTACTATAAACATAGAACTCACTATATTATAGTAAATAGCACATTTACTATGTTATAATTATTTTTTATAATGACTGTTTTACTTGATTCTCTTGGATGTTCTAATTGTATATCCCATTATTTGCAAATAACATTCATTTCTTTTCTTTCTGAATTTTATGCCTTTTTAACTTTTTTTTTCTCATGTCTACCTGTATGGGTCTGTGATTCCAAGACACAGTTAATAGTCAAAATAGTGGATATCCTTATTTTTGTCCTAAATTTAACAGCAATGTTCTCTAACTTCCCCTTTAATATGGCATGTAATACCAATGTTTCAATTCTTATAGCCTTACTATGCCAGTTTTTAATCTCTGTCAGAATTGTCCTAGCTACTTTGGGATTGAGATGAACATACCTTACTTTGCTAAGATATTTTCCTAATTATTTTTTATATTTTAAAAATCAACACTAGATATTAAGTTTTATCAAATATTTTTTCCATCAAAAGCCTTTTTTTTCTATTTAAATTCAGTAAGATAAATGCCATTAATAAATGTCAAGCCAGGCATGGTGGCGCATGCCCATAATTCCAGCACTCCATAAGCACACAGGCAGAAGCATCGAAAGTTGGAGGCCAGCCTGGGGCTACATAGTAAGTTCTAGGCCAGCTTGTGCTACACAGCAAGACTCTGTCTCAAATCATCACCACCTCTGAACTCTTCCTGCATTCCTAAACTGTAAAATAAAACTTGCCTGCGTTGCCTGGTGTTTTATTCTCGTAACTTTGGCACAACACATACAAAGGTGCTATCTCGCTTTATTTCCTAAGGCTTCCACACACTGAGCAGTGCAATCATGCCCGCTCTGCCCCTCACTCATTCTTTTCCAGCCATGCTGCCTCCACACACACCAGCTCGCTCTCACCTCAGTGTCTGCCATACACACTGTTCCCTGATCCTCTGTCCCCACACAGCCTCTCTCCTGTCTCTGCTGGCATGACCTAATCGCAGAGGCCTTTCCAGTCTACCCCACTGAAAACAGAAACTGCCTCCCAAGCTTGTCCCTCTCCACTCCTGAGCCTCTCTTGCTTTTGTTTGTAGCACCTGTCACCATCTAAAAATATTCACAGATGGAATACATGTGGAATATTTATTATCTATTAAAATGCATACTCTACCTCACCCAGTAGAGTGTAAGCTCTGTAAGGTCAGAAGCTTCATCTACCCTGCTCAGTGCTTGCTTCCCAGAACCACCAGCAGGCCCAGCACATTGGAAAGTACTGAGTATTGATGTGATAAACAAATAAATGCCTGTTTTATACATAAGAAAAATCAAAGCTTAAAGAAATTAAATCCCACATCAGCAAAGCTGAGACAACAACTCTGATCCAACTTTTGGTTCCTTAGGCTTAACCATTAAAACTCAAAATGCTCATATTGTCTTATGAATACTAAGTCACAAGTTAATGACACCACTGAATGAAAATCAAAGGAAACTGCAGACAATCCCTGTTCAAGGTAAGAAAAAAGAAGTCAGAAGCTGGTCTCCAAATAACTCCTTATGAAGAAAATGCTCAAAACAAAAGAGAAACTAGAATGAAGGAAAGGAGAAAAGAAAGAAGGGAAAAGGAAAAATAAATATGTATTTATATATTTATATTTTTATACATGCACACTCAATAGTTAAGATGGTTACCCTACTAATTGCTATTAGCTGATCTTGTATTTTTCTCATGTGAACTGGTATTTTAGGGTTTTGTATTTCTTGTTTTTGCACTTAATATAATGAAACTCTCATACGGCATTTAACTTTGAGGTAACTCTTTATTCTCTCAAAGCTGAACCTTTTTTTGGTTTCAATGGGCAAGTTACAATTAGGTATATCTTCATTTCCTCTTTCTCTTTTATCACTGGGATACATTCTTCCCTCAATTCAACTTTAAGCTAAAAACAAAACTTCACAAATCTCTGTATATGACATCAAACAGAATTCAAACTTTATTTTAGAACTGTGGGACTAACCCAACACTGCACAGTGTCACATTTGATTTCATCAATGTAAACGGAATGAGTGAAAATTGGGCTAATAAGGCATAACTATGAATTTAAAAAGCAAGCCTTGTTTGCTTTATTTCTAAATAGCCAATAATATCATTTTCCAACACTCACTACAAAATTATAGTAATTTTTCCAACTGGCACACACTTGAGGAAAGCCAGAAAAGAACTTTTCCAATAGTTCGTTATACTGCTGCTCATAACTTTCTAAATATTTCTCTTCATTGATGCCTACTCAAAGGTAAATGAAAGGCAGTAAAATTTATGGAAAATACATCCAACTGCTTAAAATACATCCAGCAAAAGAGAAAGATTTTAGACCTGTACGAGGAGCTGTGAAACTGTACTGCCTTCACTTGGTTTCGGTGACAGGTAACACCGCTGACAGACCCGTCAGGTTGAAACACTTCCCCTATGGAGCCTGACTTCCAGCAGAAGTTCTCACCTTAGTAGAAGCCAAAGTAAATGCCCACCCCCTCACAATTTTACAAAGCATCACTTTGTATACCACAAATATTAGCTTGCTCACCAGGGAAGAAGCTAATTCTAGGACACTGGGCAAATTTCCACTCTCTTAAACCATTCTGTTGATTGTTCCCTTTGCTTTCTCAGCTGTCAGGATGCTGAAAGGAAGAAAATGATCTTTCTGTAAATCTGTAAAACATAACCAGGTATGTTTGCCTTTTAAGCTCTGCACAGAGATAGGTGAAGTTAAACTCAGGTCTAAGGTTTTAAATTTTGCTGTGAAAATTATATTCTAGCACTTGACTCAAATGTTGCAAGATTTTAATAAAACAAGATTATTAAAGTGAAGTCAACTGAAGTCAATTTTTACATTTCATAGGCCAAGGGAGAGACATTAAAGAAGTAACATTTTAAAGACACCATACTTCATAAAATTATGGGAGAAAGTGACAACTGTACCAATTCAGAAGTCCCTTAGTGTAGGGAGGTGAAGAAGTCTCACGAGCATTTCTTTTTAAAAAAGAAAGCTACAGTCTTAAAATTTAAAAAATTAAAAATTAGCACAAAGAAAACTGGGCTCAATACAAGAAAGTAATTTATTCATCTTGCTTAATACTATTCTATTTAGTCCTTTCTCTATGAACTCTAAGAGATTCTTATAAATGTTATCCAGTTAATCCTTCAGTTACCAGCACAGCTGGAGAAGGCACTGATCCTACTTCACAGAACAGACTTTAGCAAGACAGAGAGATGCAGAGAGGTTGTGTGTGTGTGTTAGTTTCAAAAAACTTCAAAGCAAAGAATGTAGAAATTACACCTTTTTTTTGGCTTGGGCTTTTTAGCGGGGAGGGAGGTGGAACACACACATACATACACATACACACACACACACACACACCAATAGAAATATATGCAGTGTAAGATTGGCTTAAGTGAGCAAGCAGACTTGGAGTTTACTGTGCAAAGGTCATGTGATAGACTTGCAAGCAAAATAAGTTTATAAAATCCCAGTTCACACACCATCATTTGAAAAATACCTTTTTTATATCAAACCCTAAATATCCTGCTGTTGTATAATCCTGACAAACTTCAGGCATCATTTTCATTTCTGCTCTTGATTCTTGAAAGCAAGAGCTGTTCAGAAGCACTAAATGACAGACAAAATGTTAACTTTCCTATAAAATCCCCAACGTGGAAAACACTAAAATAAGACAAGCTGCTACAGAAGACAGAACAAGAGAAAAAGATCCCGCCTTCTTCGGGGGTGGGCTCAGCAAGCAGTGTGATAAAGGTCTGCGGCACCCAGGGGCACCCTGCACATAGCTCTGTTAGTATTTGTTTGCCTGTTTGTCCCCCGACAGGAGGCTGTGACCTCCTGGAAGGCAAGGCCTAGGCTTTCTATCACCCTAGTCTACCAGCTGCTGACTTTAAGAAATGAACCAAGAATAACTGACTTTTCCTAAATTCTCTTGTCAGTAAAACTGACAGCATTTATATTGTGTGAATTTTCTCCCCTGGATGCTGGGGATATAAGCAAGGGCTATGTGTGTCCTAACGAAGCACTCTATCACTGAGTTGCACCCCTCAAGTCCTCAATTTTTAAGATCTCTCCCCGACAAAAAAGCCCAGCATAGAGACCCATGAGTGTAATTCCAGCACTGTAATCCCAGCATGCCACAGGACTGAAAGTTCAAGAAAGCCTGGGCAATTTAGTGACCCTGTCCCCAAATAAAAACTGCAAAAAAGGGCTGGACATGTACCTCAGTGTGAAGGCTCTGGGTTAATCCCTAGTACTACAAAAAAAATTTTTTTAATCATATCCTGTACACATATTACAAGCCAAATGGTAGGAAAAGGGATTTTTTAAATTATGCACTTGATCTTAGCCAAAAGGCCAAGAAGCGATGATTTTTTAAATTATGAAAGCAAAGCTATTTTAAAGTCAGATCCTGAGTCAGCAAACACTAACTTGATGGTAATACGCTTCACAATGAACAATAAGTCTTATAATCACACAAGTGTTTCCTAACCCTACATGTATGTCTGGAGTCTGTCCAGACAGGTGTGCAAACAACCTCAAAATGCCCATGATGTCACAAGTGTTTCTGGACTGCTGACTGACATGCTATTGAAATCAGGCTTCATCTGTTTGGGTGTTGTCTGTCTGTTCTGTTTTTGTTTTTTGAGCTGCACTGGTCTGACTGCACTGTCCAGGTTGGCCTAGAACTGTGGAGTTCAAGCAATTCTGTCTCAGCCTCCCTAGTAGCTGGATTTACCTTCTTTATTACATGCAAATGAAGTCTATAATACTAGGTTCCACCACAGGAAGCATACATTTGCAGTATTATTTGGGTTTAGTTTTTCTTATTGGAAAAAAGGATACCAAAGTTGAAAAGGGATGATGCCAGGAAAGACCCAGAGTTAAAAGGAACTTCAGGGAAATCCAGTGGTATGCTTTGATTCAGCCTCTCTCTTCTGTCTTGAACCTTTGAATATGTTCCCAAGGGGCTGGGGATATAGCTCAGTGGAATAAGTGCCTGCCTAGCAAGCGCAGGGTCCTGAGTTCGATCCCCAGTACCGCCAAAAAAAAAAAAAAAAGAGAGAGATTCTCTGAATATGTTCCCAAGAAACATAAAGACCACCAGTGCAAGTTGGAAGACAGACTGGCACATGGCCCTGTCGCTCCCAAACCAGACACCTGCCTCTCCATAACCTCCTCTGCACATGCACTCATTGGTTCCCAGATTCTAAGAGCTCCCTGAGACAGAGACAAAAACCCTCACTGAAGTAAAAATGTGACTTTTGGCCACATGCTCTGACTTTAAACATTCAAGTCCCCACCAGATAGCATTTGCAGCAATTCATTTAACCTCATGCCCACTACTTCTGCCCCACAAATAAAAATCCTGGAGCAAAACGGCAATATGGCCACAGGCCAATGACAGGAAAATCAAAACTTCAGTAGAAGGATGCAGAGGGCAAAGGTATTATTATCAATTACCCAATGTATGCTCCTAACACCGACATCAGTGAGCAGAGAACACAGATGCATAGGTTTCAGCAGACGGGCTGAAGAAAGCAGGGCAGGAACCCTCTTCTCTTTCTTCTCATTACTGTGCAATGGATCACAGATGTACAAACCCTAAAATTAATACAAATATTTTATACCCCCAAAAAAGTCCAAATGGCATTAATATGTATATTCCTAATAGGAAGATGTAGTCACTTGCTCAGAGGTCACGGCCATCATCAAACACCTCTGCCTTACTGGCAGAGAGAACTACATTCACACTCGCACCCACTGACGGCAAGGAACTGACACTTTGATGCCCTTTTCAGTGACCCCACTAGGTGAGAGAGTCATTCAAGTCAGAACAAGAATCTTTACAAGACACTTTGTAAGCACAAATATTCCCTCTGGAGAAAGGTTCTGCCCTCAGCACCAGCACAAACACTTTCACATGGCAGCCTGCCTTAACGTACAGCACCTCTTTATGACTGCATCCTAGAACGATGCATTTGCAGAGTAAAAGTAAATGAAATGTCCATATATATGGCTTTTTTTCCTATACTATTAGGCAAAAAGCACAAGTAGAATAAGCTGAGGTGCTGACCTCTGGCTTGAGCACAAATGGAATTAGTCTGCCATGCATTATTTTAAAATGCAAAGCACAATTCTCAAGTTAATTTGTCACTTGGAGAAAGCACTGTGCTTTTATGATGAGAATTCATTTATGAGAAGCTTAGCACAGTTTTTCCCTTAACCTTCTCTATTTATCTTACATTCACTACTCTTCCACAGCAAACTTTTATGTGCAGTTTTAAGCCTGTGTAATATAAGTTACAAGGTCACTAGTCTTTGAAACCCAAAGAACAATCTCATGAAAATGAGGTGATGTTAACCAGTTGCCAATGGTATGCCGTCTCCTGACTCAACATACTAACAAATAGGATTAGGCAGATTTTGTAAGATCTTTGTGGACAAAGAAGAAAAATATGGGGTCAGCTTTCATTTAACTGAGAAACGGAGAAATCACTTTATCCATAAAGCTTTGTTTAAAAAAAACCATTAAAATAGAGAACACCAAAAAAAGAAATCCAAATTTTAATATGGTCCATTTTCTTCAAAATGACTTTACATTCTGGTAAACATCATGAGAATTCTGTAAACGATCATCCAACCACTCCCACCACCGCCACCCTGTGAGGGGATCAAACCCAGGGTCTTACACATCGGTGAGCACTCACTCTGCCTGGAGCTACACTCCCAGCCCCTACCGTACTGAGCAGAAACTAGAGAATGAGCCCAGTTTCAGTGCTGGGAATGTCCAACACTCTCATGCTGTTTCCTTTTCTCAGTCTGAGTTTTATCACCTATAAGTAGGGATAATATCCTCCTGCTCTGCAAGTCTTACACAATCAAATTTTTAAAAGAAGACCTACCAGAAATGACTGGGTATGCTGGCCACCACTGCCCAAAGGCCCTGGAGCTGATGACAGGAACTAGGGTGCACCCTTTCCAAAAACAGAAAAGCAAGAGTGCACAAGTACAGAACCAGAATACTTAAAATATACAGTAGCACCTGGGAGAGACAAGACTAAAACAGGATTGGCCGCATCTGAATAGGAAGTTCTTCTATTTGAAATGGCTACGAATCTTGAGAAAAATCTTTAACACATTCACAAAGGCATCATAATTCATATTTCTCACCGCAAGGCAGCTCTGAGCCCCTGGTGCTACATGGGTAACTGTTCTCTCGGCAGCACAGGGTGCTCCATCAGGCAGTAGAAGCCATCCAACGGGACAGGCATGCATGTACCACCAGTGGTTCAAGCCAGCTGAGGCATGTTAAAGTGTTACGTAAAAACAACCCAAGCAATGGTTCATCAGCCTTTTGGATGGGAAGAGTAAAGGGAAGGAAAGGGCAATAGATCCTTTCCAGAATCTGATAAAAACTACAAAATCCTCCATCCACAAATAGGATATCCATGTATTTAAGAAAAGTTTGTTTATTTGCAGTGCTGGGGTTTGAACCTAGGACCTCACACAAGCTAGACACACTGTCTGCTTTTGAGCTACAACTCTAGCCCAACACTTATTTTTCCGACATCAAGGTGGGAATCCCAAGCTGTGAATCCCCTTGCAAGCTTCTGTATGACTTCCTAGTTAAGCATAAAGACACAGAGAAAAGGAACAGAGTTACAATGACCACAAAGTACTCTGAGTTTGATTATCATGGTTACATAGGTGATATGCTTGGGAAATCCTCCATCACACCCTCCTTGGAAACAATCTTCATCCCATGTACCTTAGCAGTAATTCAGACAAAGGTGGCCCTCACAGGTCAAGCAGAAGAAATCACTTCCCTTAGTAAACAACCAAGATAACATTTTTTAAAACTTCCAACTAGACTAACATTAACAAAAGTGTTCATGCATATTCAATGGCTGCTTCAGAATTTTCACACACAAAAAAAAGGGCTTATAGGTAGCAAGCTAATTAAAAGCCCAAAGCACAGGAATCATTTTGAAGGTAAACGTGCTGGAGACTTAAAATAAAATTGAAAGAATATCAAGATGGCGACCGGGTAGGCAGCAGAGAAAGAACCTCCCAGAGGATTACCACCCAAACAATGAAATATAGCAATATAAAGACAGAAATGAGGACTTCCGGGAAGAAGACGACCAGCCGAGAGAGCAAGTGTGGAGGGAAGAACGGCTTCAGCTCCTGAACCCGACAGAGAACGCGCTACTGGGACAAACTGCGCCAAACCGGGCAGCGCTCCGGGATCCCGCTCAGAACCCCACCCCCGCAGCCAGCGCTGCGCAAACTG
>PVLD010022130.1:0-29922 GCA_004027595.1 Dinomys branickii | reverse complement strand
TATATTAGACATAGATTTTCACCCATAAAACATGCAAATAGATGACAATAATCTGTTGTTACAGAAGAATATTTTGGGCAAGAAAATTATTGGAATATGCATTCATAATTATTAGAATAAAAATAGACTGAATAGAAATTGGAGTTGTTGAAACTTAAATAATAATTAGAATATAACATAGAGTGATTTCCAGAAATATTGAGATGAATAGATGTAGACTACTGATTAAGAAGAGAAAATTTTTAGAAAATTTTGTATTTACCAGGATACTAATGTTTTTTGGCAGAAAGAATCTAAAGAGAAAAAAATAATGACAGCAAATATTAAAGCACTATGATAATTTTTTAAGTTTAAAGGGTCCACCAAATGTACAAAGGCTGTCTGAACGAAACTGTATCTCTAAGTACACTCTTCAAAAGTGTTGAACATAGAGGAAGAAACTTTTGCAACTTCTGAGATTAAGAAAAGAAATTCTACAAAAGATCAAAGCTATTATACTGGCCTGAGGCTTGAAGATCATACTGAGGTCAATTATTTGATAAACAATATTTGAACACAATTTTAACGTAAGTATTGAGTTCTGATGGGAAACTATGTGTATATAATTCTATGTTTATAATTCTATGTGTAGTCATTTCATCATTCTCATGCAAAAAACAGGTTTGACTTTAATGTGCTAATACTAATATTATAGTAGCTAACATTTATTTAGGAATTACTATGAAACAACCACTATTCCAAATTTTTCATATGCCTTATGTGAGTCATGTAATAAAATAATTTACAAGCCCACATAGTTTTTACAGAGATGATACTTTATTTTACAAATGAGGAAAACTGAACAACTGAAGAAAAATTCACACATGTGGAGAAAAACTCACTGAGGTTTCAGAGTTCTTGCTTTTATATGTATGACATATAATTTTCAATACAGTATTTCTAATAAAACTACCTAAACACAATGCAATTTACTTACAATAAAATATTGAACCATAAATATGTAGAAATGAATAGGGTAGAAAGATGGAAACAATGAGTAAATTTTCACTAAGGTTTTTTGGCCAAAACAATTATTTTTTTGCAACTCCAGATTTTATGTTGATTGTCCATAGATATTCACTATATCTGGGTATTAAAATATATTCTTTACATAGCTTTGCTTCAATATCACTGAATCCTTAATTTAGAGTATGTGACAGTATTGTTAAGATTTATTTTTGTACTGGAAATAAAGTGAAATCCAAACTAATCAGCCTCTGGTTAGTATTTATTGACAGAGTACACACACACACACACCACAGAGACTTATCACTTCCCAGCCGGAGAATTCAAATGGCCTTCACATGTATTGGGTTTTCCTGAATAAAATTGCACAAGAAATTTATTTGTAGTGTTTACATGACTGATAGATGTGAAGAAATATTCCCTTCAAGAAACTTTTGTGTGTTTGTCTCTCAGAGCTACATATATATTTGCAGTTATGAAATTCAACTGAACTTACACCCATGATTAGAAGGTGCTTACACGCTACCAGGAAAAGTCTCAATTTTTCAATGAAATTGAATTTAGTAACTTAGCAAGGTGAGGCCTGGCAGGAGATGATGGGGTTATCAAAGTACTTATGGAGGAGGAATTCTTCCTGGTCTCACAGAGTGGTTTGTCTTTCATGATTAGTTAAATTGATCAGTTTTCATGATAGTGGTTGTTATGCAAGAGTGAGCTCTGACTTCTTCCTCTGTTTTTTTTTCTTTTCTGCCAGTTTCACCCATTATGCAATACCATCTATCATGAAACATTCCCCAAAAGCCAACACTTACAGTGGGCTCACAGATTTTCAGGAATTCTTTTCTCTATAAAGTATCCAACCTTGAGTATTGTGTTATAGCAACTGATGTAGACTAAGGACCTGCATTTCAAAGTGGAGAAGATGGACAAATATCAGGATGATGAATTTTTCTTCCTAAAATTCATTGCCTACCTTAATAAGTTTTAATATTAATAAACAGCTACAATTTCAGAAATACATATGGCAGTGTGAAAGAGAATTGGTATTGTTTGTTAAATATTTGACTTGTACATATTTTCTGACTCATATTCTTCTCATCATGTAAACTTTAGAACATTGCAAAAATCAACCATGAGTATAGAAAATAAAAAGCAACAGCGATTTGAGGACAATGAGAAAAGTTGAGTTGGTATAATTATCTTTATGTCAGGGCAGAAATAGGGAATGATTTAAGTCCAGAATGGTAAAATTAGATAAACAGTGAGAATTTGAATATTGCAATTGTGTTTGAAGAAAAACTTTAGAGTAAAAATGTAGAAAGAGAAAAGGGATTATCACAGTACAAGTTTATTACAAGTTGTATACCTAAGTGCCAATAAAATTATTAATACATAGTAGTTGTTTGCTAATATCTGTTGAGTGAATGAATGAACGAATGATGCTCTGTACCATTATCAGACTGTTGGCTGGAACTGATGTAAGATACTTTGAATTTCCTGGCATTTTCTATTTTATTATTTCACACACCTGTGCAAATGATGAAATATTTTGATGTGCAAGACTCATCTCTAAATTCACACAATATCTCTATGATGCCAGTAATTATTTGATACATTACCAGGATTCACACCTTAGTTTAGATGTGCCAAATCACCAGCAACAATTTCCTGCACTAATTAACCAAGAAAGTCAATGAGTTTTAAAAATGCAGCAAATTATTTCTGAGATTTATTGATCCTGAATTAATTCAGTATAGTACTTTGAGCAGACATGATTCTTTTGTAGGGGAAATTTAATTCAGTAATTCTTACAATATTCTGATGCCATGGTTTTGTAAAGTATTTTTTTTTCTATTGCTTAACAAGTGCTGGAATAGAACATCATCAGTAATTGCCATAAGATTACAGAGAACCTGGCAAGAGACCCTATCTGAAAATTTCCTTGTATTAGAAAAGGAAAAAAGAAAAATGTAAGACTACCATAGAAGCACAGTGACACGAATTCAAACTTCACTTCTATGTCCCAGGATCCATCTGAACACGTATCTCAACATGATTCCTCAATATTGTATCAATCTGAATAGAGAATTCTGCTCATCAAACAGAATTTTCACACCCAACTTAAAACCTATACTTCAGTTGAGTGAAGTAAATTCTAAAATAGCTTATTCAGAATGTCTAAATGAGTGGTATATTGTCTGACCCTTTCTATTTCTGAAGGTTTATTTATGTTGCCTTCACACACTGATGCAATTATGGTTACAGGTAAAAGACCTGCCAAGTCTTTTTTCCCATCAGAGCTCTTTAGGTCTTATAATTTGCCTCCAGAACTAAGATATTATTGATAAATCTGGAGCCAGCCTGCTTTTGTAGATTATCTCTATGATTCTCTCCCTCGTTATACACCATTATGACTTTAGAATTTATCTTAACAATAAAACAATTTACCAAGAATATATTTAGATATGAGATTATTTTCAGTATCTTTGGTAAATGTAGTATGTATTTTTCATGTTCATATGGAGTCCCCACTGGAAAATTGTCTTCTAGAAAATGTTTTATTAGCAGTTCTGGTATATTTATTCTTTAGATATGTCAATTATTCAAAGATGATATCTTCATTTAATTTCCTCCAAAGCTACTATTTTCTCTTCCATTTTAATCTATTCTTTTCTTTTTTCTCAACATCCCTTTTGTTATGCATTCTTAGTTCTCTCTTCTATGGAATATTTCCTCAGTTTAGTAGCTCCATTGCATATTTTTCCTTTCTTAGCTCTTACTGCATTTTATTTATGTTAAAATACTGGGCTTGCCCAGTGCTCTGTTTGTCCCCTGTGCACGTCAGTCAGTTAAGCCTGTGGGTTCTTGCATCTCAAAGGCAAGTTTTTCTCTTTACTATTTTTAGACTATTTTTCCTAGAACTTCCAGGAACTAGGCATATTTGAGATAAATTCTCTTCTTTTGAAGTTCAGGTGCTGTTCCATTGTGTTCTTCTTGCTTTATATTCGTACATGTTTGCAGTACATAGTGAATATCGTTAGCAGGCGGAATGGGTCATGTGCATGACACGTCTTAGTTCTGCTCTTTTCACCTTCCCTCCCTCCAACCCTTCTACCCCTCCCAACTTACCAAAGTTCTAATTCCATGTTTTCTTTAAATCCATTTCCCCTTGGGTCTGTCCTCCTCCCCCATCTCTTATTCCCTTTCCCATTTGAACAAATTCTTCCTATTTGCTAGTATCTATGCACTAATTTTTCTCTTTAATTATACTTTGGGTTTCTCACACAAGTAAAACAATGTGATATACAAACTTGTGTGCTTGATTTATTTTACTTGAGATTGTGATCTCAAGATTCATCCATTACCTAAAATACCTCACATTTATCATTCTTCATGACAGAGTAATACTCCACTGTAGATAAACACCACATTTTTTATCCATTCATCTGCTGGTATTCATATGGGCTGTGTTCAAGATTTAGTTACTCTAAAACCATGTGTCTATAAAAATAGGTAGACATAAATTAATGTAGTATGGTGATTTTAACTCTTTAGGAAAGATACCTAGAAGGAGAATAGCTGGATCAAATGCAACTTCTAGTTTCATTTTTTCAATAAATCTCTATAATTTTTTCCACAATGGTTCTATAAATTTACACTCCCACTGACAGTGGAGAAGGGTTCCTTATTTCCCATGGCTTCACTGGCTTTGGCTCTTCACTGATTTCTTGATGATAGATGTTTTTTCTGCAGTGAGACGGAATCTCATTGTTTTTAAATATGCATCCTTAAGTGATCAATAATGTTCAGCATTTTTAATGTATTTAATGCCTCTGTACTTCATCTGGGACGTGTCTATTCATTTCAGGTGTCGATTTTTTATTAAATCTTTAAATTTGGGAGGGTTCTATTGTGAGTTCTTTATGCATTCTAGATATTAATGTGTCTGAGGAACAGTGGCATAAATTGTTGCTATTTTGTAGGTTATCTCTTCATTCTTGACCCCTCACAAGAGGGATTTTTTTTTTGCTGTACAGCTTTTTAATATAATGTGATCCCATTTTTTATAATATTTTCTGTGCAAATGGGGTTTTGTTTATAAAGTCTTTGCCCATATTTACAAAGCCCCTGGGATGCTACATGCTAAAGCAAAGTGTCTCAGATGCTGGACATGGAGATTTGGGATTTAATGTTTGACCTGATTGCTTGTAGTCTTGCTTTATTAGATCCTGCTTTGCTGTCTTTCTGTTCCTCATTTTGGAACTGTAAAATTTACCTTTTGCCATTGTATTTTGGAAATATTTAACTTAATTTCTATTTTCATAGGTGTTCACTGTTAAGAGTTTGCCTTGAGTATCAGAGGAGACATTGCACATGGACTACAGAGAAATTCTTAAACAATTAAATATTGAGGGTACTTAGAGATAGACTTAATGACCATAAACTTCTGAGGACCAGGATGCACATGCTAAGATTTCCATATATCTTCCAAAGGTCCATGTGCTAAGGTGGTATTTAGCCTGTGACACTGTTGGGAGGTGATAGAACCTTGAAGAAATATGATACACTGGGAGGAAATTAGGTCATTCTTGGGGTACTCATTAAGGTGATATTGAAATCCTGGACCCTCTTTCTCTTTGCAAGTATGCAGTGATAGCACTAAAACTCAGTTTAAATTAACATTTCCTCTTTTTAATTTGATTGTCTCAGGTACTTTGTTCTAGCAACTGAAAAATGACTAACCATCCACATAAGCAAATAAGATAGTTTTGTCTCATTTCAGCAACATATTTTGCTACATTCAGCCATGTTCATAATAAACAATAAAACCTTGTAATTTCCAGTCTGAAAATACAGCAATGTATTTACGGGCTTCACTCTTTTCCCAAGATAAAATGCAGTACCACTAATCCCCCTTTTTTGCGGTCTCTCAGTGAACATAGAAAAGTGGAACGGGCACTGGAGGAAAGAAAGCCTCTTTAATACGTGGTGGGACATTTGGATATCCATGTGCAGAAGACCGAGTATGGACTCCTATTTCTCACCATGTACTAAACTAAGATCAGATGGAATGAAGATATAATATGAAACTGAAACCTTTAGTCTGCTGGAAGATAAAATAATTACAGCTCTTGAAGACATTGACATACAGAACGTCTCTCTGAAAAGAACCCCAATGCCACAATAAGTAATAACATAAACGAACACATGAGATTATATCAAATTAAAAGTCTTTGGCACAGAAAGGAAAGCAACCAACAGCAAGAAGAGAATACATAATGAATGAGAATTTTTTTCAGTTTTTCTGTAGATGGAAGATTAATATCTAGGATATATAAGGAATAAAAAATGGACACCCCGAAGTAAAAGATCCCATAAATATGGATTGCTGAAATGAATGGACACTTCTCAAAAGAAGTACAAATGACCAATAAATACACGAGGAAAAGTTCAACATCACTGGCCATCAGAAAAATGCAAATTAAAACAATATTTAGATACCATCTTACAGCAGAAAGAGTGGTAATCATCAAGAAAGGAAATAATAGCAAATGTGGATGAGAAATTGAGGAAAAAGGAACTCAGAAAGGAAATAATAGCAAATGTGGATGAGAAATTGAGGAAAAAGGAACTCCCTTATACTGTTAGTGGGAACGTAAAGTTGTTCAACTACTGTGGATATTAGTGTGCAGGTTCTTCAAAATATGAAATTGTAATTCCATTTGACTCAGGTATTTCAATTCTGAGCATCTTTCCAGAAGAGTTAAATGGTTATATTACAGGGATCACTTCTGAGCTATGTTCACAGGAGCAAAATTTATAAAAACTAAAGCTTGGGAAGGGACCACATGCCCAGCAATACATGAAAGGATAAAGAAAATGTGAAATTTATACACAGCAGAGTACTACCCTGCCAGAAAGAGACATAAATTTGAGACTGTTAGAAAATGGATACAACTTCAAACCACAATGTTAAGTAAAACAAGTCAGAAACATAGTATCAAATATTTCAAGATTTTTATTATATGACAAACTCTCAGACAGACAGATACATGATAGGTGGGCGATAGATAGACAGACAGGAGACCTTTGCCAAACGGACCGTGAAACAAAGCATCGAGCGAAGTGAGGAGGAGGAAGGTAAGGAGATGAAAGAAAGAACTGAGATTAAAAGGAAGAAAGTAGAGCTTTTGCAAATAGAAAGGCACTGAGAGTTGGAAGGAACAGGCAGGGAGTGGAGTGGGGGAAGATGTAGAGAGCGAGAAAAAGGGAGACAGATATTTTTCAAATGAGAAGGGAATCAAGCGATGGAGGGAGCAGGATGGAGGGACGGAGGGGAGGGAAAGGGATGAGAAAAAGAGTTAAGATGTTTCGTGTCCATGTGCCAACTCTCAGGGAAGGTAAACATTATGTACTCTACATATGCACTATAAACACTAAAACACAAAGTAATGGAGAGAATGACTTACGTATCTTTGCAAACCTATAAATGACCTCATAGACGTCTGCTGAGCAAAATAAGACACTATATATATAGTATATAGCATATACATTATGTAATGTATGATCCCTTTATTTTAAATTCTAGAAGAACCAAAATTAACCTATGATGAGAGCAGGAATTGCCAAGGAAGAAACATAAGTCAATTTTGGGGATAGCAATATTATAGATGGAGAAAGTTATTGAGTCATATGGACATACATCTTTCAAAATTAGCCTACATTCAAGGTGTGTAAGTTTCGTCTATGGGAAAAGAAGAAAAAAATAGATGGAACAAGAATAATCCACTTGCTGCAAAAAGCAGCAGACTGACATAGAAATGTAGTTGTTTGAAGTTCTGATCAACATAGATACTGAGACTCTGAGCACCGAGGTAGGGCGTGGAATTGTTTAAGGTTACCTTTTCCCAGAGATGACCTTTTTTTCATGAGACACACATTTATTAATTTCTTTGGCTCACATGCTGACCTTAATTTCCTCTTAATTTTTAAAATCATTTGTCCTGTGTATTCTCATCTTCTGAAAATTTATGAAGCTTTTATTGAAAGCTGGGAGAGACTTTGTCCGGGAGTAAACGTAATATATGTTTAAAACCAGAAATTTTGCATGAAATGCTCAACATAGCATTCATTACAAATGGATGTGCTTCAAATATATTACAAAGTGAAGTATCTGTGGATGGATGAATATTGATAGATGCAGAGAGCTATACTGAATGAAATATGTCAGACACATAATGACAAATACTTTATAAGTTCCATTATAGGTGAAAATTTTAACAAGTTAGACTCTAAATAGAGCATAGACTGCAGTATGCTGGGGACGTGTGTAAGGCAAGAGATTCTGGTCATTGGATACAAAGTTTCAATTATGAGATGAATACATTTTAAGATTCCAATGTATATCATGTCAATTAATAACACTGCATTGTTTACTTAAAATTTTCAAACGTATATTGGGAGTGTACTTAACACCCCATCACTTCACATAATGATAAATTTTTGTGATAGTAAATGTTTTAATTGGTCTGATTGTGCTAATCATTTTATAATGTTTATGAATATTAAATCAATATGTTGTACATCCTGAATATATGTATAATTTTATCAATTATGATTCAATAAAACTCAGAAAAATTAAATGCATTATTGAAAGGTGGCAAGACTGATGTAAATTCATACTTACTACCAAGGAAAACAGGTCAATTTTTTATTATTAATTGCTTAATAGTTTCACCATGCTAGCCTATTATAACATCACACACACAAGAAGTACTTTGATCAATAAGTGTAAAACAATGCTTTCTTTCAAGTAGTCTTAGAGACTACATTAGCTTACAGAAGACACTGCAATTAATTTAATGGCATGAATATCATGATTTTCTAATATAAACTATGAAACATATGCTTGGAGTTAATTTTCTTAACTCTTGAAGTATAAAGTGAGGTTTAAAGTGTATATTTATATCGAAACAATCAATTTTTGAATTCATATTTTACCTTAAAAACATAAAAGTATTGCTGGAAATGTTACAAATATATCTGTAAACATACAGGTTTTAGTTGCCCCCACATACCAGAGACCCTCTGTCCACATTTGCAGCCTTTTCTACAGCATGCTTATAAAGAAAAATCACTTTATTCTCTTCCATATGCCTCATCCTTACTACATCATCTGCTAAATCCAACTTGGCATCATTATCAGAAAGAAGTAGACTCCTTTAGTGCCTTCCTTGTGCTTTGTGTTAGTCAGTCAAAAGCACTTTTGCTTTGCCCAAATCATCAAGTCCATCTGGCAGCAGGATCTCCAATTCAATGTGCCATCTGCCAGGCACTGACCTGTCACTCCCCATGGTCTGGATGCCACATTGTGTGTGTCTGGCATCTCCAAATATTCCCTATTGTGTTAAATTCTTCCAGAATATAGAAACATGACTCAACCTGACATTTAAATCGAACTAGAGCTGGAGTAAGAAGATCTGGTAATGTGAAGCATTCCAACTCTTCAGTGCACTAAGAATTTTCCCAAAATAGTAGTGGAGGAGTTTGCAAAGATTTCTTTTCCTAAGAAATACTGAGTAAATGGAAGGAAATGCATATTTATCTTCCATTTTTGAGTAAACATGAGAATAGTTTTGAAACAGGCATATGTTTTAAGGCCTAAGTTAAAATTCTGCCATCTAGATATAGTGTGAACATTACTGAGTAACATAACAGAGTGGAAAAAAGAAGCAGAGGCTTTCAAGAGGAGAAAAGTCACTGAATCTTGGCTCTCCGCTACTAGTTCTTATACGGGGGGCAGC
Organism: Dinomys branickii; assembly: GCA_004027595.1. Lineage (NCBI taxonomy): Eukaryota > Metazoa > Chordata > Mammalia > Rodentia > Dinomyidae > Dinomys > Dinomys branickii. The sequence goes on along the minus strand of PVLD010022130.1, from coordinate 20,113 downwards.
AATTTCAGCCTTTTTGAGTTTCATTTTGTTCCTCCGAAAAACGAGGATAAAATCTATCTCACAGCCTTGCGGCAGAAATTCCCTGAAGCTTTGTACTGTGACATATTATGATAATTTAAAATAAACTAAAATTCATTCAGCTTTTACTTGATTGATTTAGGGAGATTCACAGATAAAACTGTTACTCACATATTTGAGTAACTAACTTCTGAAATGTAACTTGAACTCTGGGGAAAAGAATGCTTGGAATAAAGATGAGCCTCCATTTATTTTTGTATTGAGTGCTTTCCGTTTAATAAAGATTAGATAAAAAATCAATGACATTCCATCAACAGCATAAAACTTTTATATTGACAGAAGTCTGAATTGTAGGCCGTCATATCTTTACTTCAACTTAAAATTTGCATTTCTACTTTTCTGGTGGGTGGCAGAGAAGAACCACAGATTAGAATGAGAGATCATTGACAGCTCTGTAAAATACAGCAGAAATCTTCAAGTAAGAAGAGACACTGAAAGATGTAAATTTTAAAATAAGAAAAATACCTAAATATTATTTTAAGGGCTAGTTTATTTTAAAAATGACGTTCAGTTTTAAATATCATGAAAAGAAATTCAATGAAGCTGTGATGAACAAACTGTCACTCTGTCATTCCAGCATTCACTGAATAAAAAGATTAAAGACTAATAACTCACCTACTACCACAAAAAGTATTAAAGCAAAATATGTGTAAAAATTTTTTATGTTGAAGCAGGAAAATATTTCCCAGATGTGCAGAAACGTGATTATAATGTTTTGTATAAAAATCATTGGGCAAATTATAATATTTAATGAATTACACGTGAAGCACTAGAGTAAGTAAAATGAGTATATATCTATATCTCCACTTAACAGTTATGTGTAGGCATATGGATATATGTAGATATTCCTGAACAGAATAATACATCATTTTATGAATTGTATATTTTCTTTAATTTCAGCAAAGAAATTATTCAATTTAAAGTATAGTGCATGGAGTAAAAAGAAAACACACAGATTGGGAAAACATCCTAACTGACTGTCCCTCAGACAAAGGTCTTCTATCCAGAACATACAAAGAATTAAAAAATATTAACCTGTCCAAATTCAAAGACCCAATCCAGAAATGGGCATCTGAGATGAATACACATTTCTCAGATAAAGAAATACAAACGGCAAATAAATATATGAGAAAATGTCCTATATCTTTAGTCATTTCAGAAATGCAAATGAAAACAACACTGAGATTTCATCTCACCCCGGTAAGATTGACCAGCATCAAGAAATCATCCAATAACAAATGCTGGTGAGGCTGTGGAGAAATAGGAACTCTCCTGCACTGCTGGTGGGAATGCAGACTGGTGAAACCACTGTGGAGACTGGTTTGGAGATTCCTCAGCAAACTAGGTCTAGAGGTCCTATTCAACCCAGCTATTCCCCTTCTGGGTATTTTCCCAGAAGATCTGAAAACATCATGTCACCGTGATATATGTGCACCCATGTTTATAGCAGCACAATTTGTCATAGCTAAATCATGGAAGCAACCCAAGTGTCCATCCACAGAGGACTGGATTAAAAAACTGTGGCATTTTTACACAACGGAATATTATTCAGCTATAAAGAAAGACAAACTAGAGGTTTTTATAGGCAAATGGTCACGGTTAGACATCATACTCATAAGTGAGGTAAATCAGATGTGCATGTGCAAGCAGTGCATTGTATCATGAGTGTAGGAACCTGGAGGTGGGAATACAAATTGGGAAGTATAAAGGGAGACTGCTCAAAAGTAAGGAGCAATCGGGATGAAGGGAAGGAGAAAAGGAAGAAGGGGATACCTGTGTAAGTATGTATATATGTGCAGGATGACTAACATGATTGCACTATTATCTCATGTCATTTTGATGTAAGGAACAATCCACGATTGGTTGTTTAATCAATGTTGTATGTCTATTTGTATTGTCCTGAGCATACACTTTGAAGTCATCAATGTGTAATACAACAACTATTGTTGATCCCCTGCCACCTTATCTGTAGTTCAGTTTTTGTACTGTTCCTGTGCTGCTGTGTGTCTGTTTGTTGGTGTTATTGTTCTTTTACTTTTAAAATAAAAAAGTATAGTGCATGTGAAATGTAATCAACTTAAAAGATTAGACAAAAATATCTCTCACTTCCATATGTCGCATTTTCCAGAACTAGAACTCTCAAAAATATTATTACACTGCAAATGATTTTTAGAAAAATAGGAAAGATTGGTTTACAATTGCTACACATAGGACAAGAAAAAAATGTCACAATTTAGTCTATAATCTATACAGGTTTAGCCAATCAGTGATGAACTCACCGTGTACTAATATCTCAATACATACTTCCTTACATAGTACCTGACTGTTTTGTTCTATCCTTGAAAATATTCAGCACTATTATAGGCTAAGTCATGTAGCTTTCGTAATATTCCCTAGATAATATGTTTCACTAATAGAATGAAAATATTTTTAAAATGAGGGTTTTTGAGGAAAGATATGGTAGTGATCAAATCTTTCTTCAGTTGGACCTTCTTATTTTAAATTACTTTGCAAGGATTATGTAAATACATAAACATATATATATATATAAAATACTGTCAGGCATATACATATATATATGTGCATGCATGCATGTGAATATGTATATTCTGTGGCATTTAATTAACCCCAAGTGTCTTGTCTCCAACTTCAAGATTCCGTAAAAACAGTTTATATTTTTTATTTCAATAAAAAGCATTTGTTGAGTGTTAAATAAATGTCAGAAATTACACTTAGTCCTGGGAATACAAGAGAAAAAATATGCTCATGAGTCCCATCTTCCTGGGCCTTGTAAACTTACTATACATACATTGAAATTTACAGCAAAGACAAAGTTGAAGTTTACTGCTCTTTCAGGGAAAATTTACATCAAGTATTCTGAATAATTTGCCACAAAATACAAAGCCAGGTGTTCTTTTTTGCTAAATTATATGCTTATTAACATTTTCTAGGCCGAGATGTAGCTCAGCAGCACAAACGCATGCCTGGGAATCACAGGGTCCTGAGTTCGATTCCAGTTACAAAAAAAAACTTTTCTGAGTACTACTTTGAGTTATCACACCTGACTCTTTTTATCTAGCATGTCTCTTTTCATGAACAGATCCAATATGAATGTATGTATGTGACTTCATAAATAAAATCCTAAAGGTTTATATTTATCATGTTATTCTCAATGTTGAAGTACCTTCTTAAATACATGTGAGTATATACCTATTGCTATATCAATCACTCAATGTAAACACAAATGTCACTTCCATTTTAATGTTCTATTTCCTAGGTTCTCAAGGTTAGAAGGCACCTTAAAATATTCTGATTCTCTAATAAATGTATACATCTTTTGGGGAAAGGTGTTTTCATACTTCCTTTACAATATATTATATCCTTCTTCTTAACTATATATTGTTTAAGATTATATTTACTGTACTATATTTATTGTTAGAATTTTATATTCAAATATTAGAGAACACACTAAAAATCCAAGAGACAGTTATATTAAAGTTTAATACTATTAAGAATCCTTAAGTTTCTTTTTAAATATCTCATAGATAATCAAGATCAAGATCAGATTTATGCAAATATGAATGTATCAGTAAGGGTTCAAAAGAGGAACATATTTAATATTTATATGTACATGATTATGATATATAAGGGATTTACAAGGTAGGCTTACAATAGATGGATGCAGAGTCGTGTGTGGAAGAATATAAAAAGGCTGTCTCAGCATTGGGGATCTGAAGGACCAGTCGAAAGTAAAAGGCCTAGAGCTCACTGTGTAGTCCTGACTGAATCTACACAAGGAAGTCAAAGAGTTTGTGCTGGAGAGCTGGAGTCTGTCTTGGAAGGCTGAGGAGTATACACTGGAAGCTTGGAGATGGGTCTCCAAAGGCAGTGGCAAAGATGACAACTTTACCAAAGCATAAATGAGATTTCCTTATTTTTTCCTTTCATTTCCATCCAGGATGCAGCCTTATTACTCTGGGCCAACCAAACTCAGGGCAAGTATTGCTTCTTCAGTGAGTCAATCATCCAGACACCCAGAACTGTGCTAAACCAAACTTCTAGGCATGTCTTTATCAAGTTGACACCACAATTAGCTATCACAATTCACTTTTGTTGATTTGAAAATTAAACTCATTTCCTCTAACAGTATTCTCCAAATAAAGTAGTAAATTAATAATTATGCCTAACGTGGCCCAAGTATCCTATGGACAAATGGAAGTGTACTAGTTTTCTCCCTAGAATATAAGGTGACGTTTTCTTTTTGTGATTCTTACTTCTGATCTTTTATGACTGAAATATTGTGATATAGATTTTATAATACTTAAGAACCAATATTGTCTATCAATATGTTGTTGCAAAGAGAAAAAATAAAGATACTTGCTTAATACCTGTGTATATATGCATAAGAATATTAACAAAATAGGATGGAAAAATTACAGTTTAAGTCTTTATTCCTATATCTGCACATGTACTTATAACTACCTTCTTTTACACACCACTCTGTGTTTGCTTGACGTTCAACAAAAACATCAGAATATCCTGGTTCTTTTTCTATTAAGCTAAACTATTCCTTCATTTCTGAAAGTTTTGGACTATTTGTTGGTCTGCCTGTATTGGTTATTGTAGTTTCCCATTGATCTTAATAATAGGATATTTTAATACTAGAAGGAACCCTAAGGGATCTCCTGCACCCCAAGTATATTCTGTCTTTCCTTCTTTCGGTACTAATAGTTGAATATCTACCCTAATAGTCCGGATCAATCTCCCCTCTCCACACCATAACTTGCTTCTCAGCTTGTTTACTGAGAGCCATGAAGAGTCCAAAATTATCAGGGGTAAGTCTTGGCTGCCAATTCAATGGAATAATTGTGCTTCCTGGTGCAAGCCTTCTCTCCTCTGACTATTGTTTCTAATCCAGAAGAACTTATGGTTGTGAAAGGAGGAAGCAGAATTCTGCTACTGGGTCACTAGGAGTAATGGTGAGTGATACAGTTCCCACTTCCACCCCTTGATTCCTGGACTTATGAATCTTAGCTGCTGCAAGTGTGGCATCATGTAATGGTTGTTGATTCAAAGCATAATCATCATTTAGAAGAACCTTTCCCCAGTCCTGCAGGGTATTGCCACCTAGCTGGTGTTGAAACTGCACCTTCAAAAAGAATTTTCATATTTCTATACACCTAACTTCTTCTAGATGGTGAGGAACATGGTAAAACCAGTAAATTCCATGAGACTGAAACAATTGCCTCACTTTTTCAGCCATGAAATGTGTTTCTTGGTCAGAACCAGTGCTGTGTTGAATACAGCATTAGTGGTGGTGGTGGATAAGACATTCCGTAAGCCTACATATACTAGTTTTGACAGAAGTATTATAAGTAGGGAAGGTAAATTAATACACAGAATAAACATCTATGTTAATAAGAATAAAACACTGTCTTTTTCATTCTGGAAGTGCTCCAATACAATCAACCTGCCACCAGGTTGCAGTCTGATTATCCTATAGGAATGTTTTCATATTGAGGAATCAGTGATGGTCTCTGCTGTTGATGTATTTGATATTCAGCTGTGGCTATACGAGATAAGCCTGATGAGTTGAAATCCACGTTTCTGAGACCACGTATAGCCTCAATCCATGTCCACTTTGTTTATGAGTCCATTGGGTAATGACAGGGGTGGCTAAAGGGAAAGGTTGACTGTTATTTACAGAATGGGTCATAATAGTCACTTGATTATCGAAGTCTTCTTATGCTAACACCATTTTTTGATGAGTCCTTTCATGGGACACAAATCTTTTCATATCCTTCAGCTTAATGCAGAGGTTAATCCACATACCTCTTCCCCAGATAACTTTATGACCAATTTTACAGTCATGTTCCTTGCCAGTCTCTGAGCATCCAGCAAGACCATTGGCTATGACCCATGAATCAGTACATAGTACCACATTTGACCATTTATTTTCTTCTGGGCAAAATGTATCAGCAACTGGAATGTCAGAAGTGCTGCCCACAGTGAAGATTTCCCTTCACTGCTGTCCTTCAGGGATGTCCTAGAAAGGGCCTGTATTGCTGCAACTGTGCACTTTTAGGTGGTGCCTGCATACTGTACAGAATCATCTTTCAACCAGACCTTACCCTTTTTCTTCTCTACCAGCTCATAATATGAGTCTACAGCTATGGGTAGGGGGACAATAAGATGTACAGCAGGGCTAGCAACCATGAAAATCATGCATCTTCTTCACGTTACTTATTTGTGCCCTCTGGACCTGATAAGGATCAGTCACATTTATACTACATTTACTTAATGATGGACTGCTGCTGTGCATGGATAACTTTATGACTCATTGGATCAGATAATAATCAAGGCATGATGAGCAGGCCAGGTGGCATGGAAACCTGGTGTCTTATGGTCAAGCATTTCATTTTCACTAAGGCCCAGTATCAGCCCAGGAGCTACTTTGCAAAGAGAGAGTACCTGTCTGCAGAGGTTGGCAGAGTCTTATCCCTAAAATTCTAAAGGTTTTCACCGAAATTCACCTATTACAGCCTGTGAGAGACTCCAAACAACATCCCTATCTGGCAATGACACATCATGTACCATTGGATTTGTTCTATCATATGGCCACAGTTACAGAGAAACCTGAACAGCAGCATGGACCAGTTTCAGGGCCTTCTCTTGTTCTGGGCCACACTCAAAAATAGAAGTTTCTTTTTTATTTTAAGACTAAAAGAAGAAAACATTAACAAACAGACATCCATTTATAAAATAGCATAAGAACAATACAAACAATACAGAGGTACAGACAAAAGGGTAGGAAATTAACAATGGTTGTTGTATTACATATTGATATCTTCGAAGTGCTTTCTCAGGAAAACAAATAGAGACAGGCAATGTTGATCAAACAAGTAATCATTAACTATTCCTTTCAGTAAAGCAATAGAAGACAGTAGTACCACTGTTAGCTATCCTGTATATACATACATATGTACATGATGTCCCCTTCTTTCCCTTCTCCTTTCCCACACCCCAGTTACCCATTATTTTGAGCATTTTTCTTTCATTTCACAATGTATAACATACCTCCTCGTTCTTATTCACCCTCTCAGGTTCTTACACTAGTGAGACATACGTTGCTTACACATGCAGGTCTGATTTATTTCGCTTATGAGTATGGTCTCCTAGTTGTGACATTTACATACAAAATCCTTGAGTTTATCTTTCTTTGTAGCTGAGTAATACTCCACTATATAAAAGTGCTACAATTTTTTTATCCAACCCTCAGTGGATGGACATTTGGGTTGCTTCCACAATTTAGCAATTACAAATTGTCCCTCTATGAAGATGGGTGCACATATATCACTGTGATATGATGTTTCCACATCTTCTGGGAAAATACCCAGAAGGGAAATAGCTGGATTGAATGGGACCTCTCGACCTAGTTTGCTGAGGAATCTTCGAACCGATCTCCACAGTGGTTTCACCAGTCTGCATTCCCTCCAGCAGTGGAGAAGGGTTCCTATTTCTCCACAGCCTCACCAACATTTGTTATTGGTTGATTTCCTAATGCTGGCCAATATTACTGGGGTGAGGTAAAATCTCAGTGCTGTTTTAATTTGTATTTTTCAAATGACTAATGATGAACATTTTTTCATGTATTTATTTCCCATTTGTATTTGTTTATCTGAGAAGTGTGTATTTATCTTACTAAAATAGCAGATTCTTGAATCACTCAGTAAATGATCTGGATTAAATTACACAAGTGAGTGGTGTGCTGCTTCCAAGATCTAAATATGCCTACCAGGCATTTTGCCTTATTTGCTTGTATGCAGTAGTGTATCCTTCACCTTAGAAGGGATATCTGCATGCCCTGCACCACTGGACTCCTAGAAATTCCACTGGGGTGAAGGGACTTTGAAACTTGGTTTGATTTATTTCACATATTTTGTAACATAAATGCTTTAATAACAAGTCAAGAGTAGTTGGTCCCTCTTACTCACTTGTCACAAACAGTATACTATCAGGAATATATTGGACCAGTGTGATACCTTCTGGAAAACAAAGACTATCAAGGTCCCTGTAAAGCAAACTGTGACAGGGCTGGAGAGTCTATCTAATACTGAGGTAGGACAGTGAAGGTGTATTGTTGGCCTTGCCAGCCGAAACTAAATTTTTCCTTATGGGCCTTAGGAATAGGTGTGGAGAAGATGGCATTTACCGCATCAGTAGGTGCTTATCAGGTACCAGGAGACATGTTATTTTGCCTAAGCAAGGAAAGAAACCATATCTGGTGGCAATCAAAGTCATCACTTGGGTGAGTTTACAGTAACTCGCCATCGTTCTCCAAGGCCCATCTGTCTTATGCTTAGGCCAAAAAGGAGTATTCAGTGGAGATGTGGTGGGAGGCACTATCTCTGTATTTCCACAGTACTTGATGGTGGCACTAATCTTTGCAGTCCCTCCAGGGGGGTAATACTAGTTTTGGTTTACTATTATCCAGATATAGGCAGATCTAATGGCTTTCATTTGGTCTTTCCAAACATAATAGCTTTCACACTATCGTTTAGGGAACCAATATGAGGGTTCTGCCAAGAACTAAGTAGATATGTCTCAATTATGCATTTTGGAACTGGGGAAATAGCACAGGATGGACTCAGGGACCTTATGGTGAATTGTACCCTTGCTATAACTCTACTGATCACCTAACATTCATAGGTCCCTACACTTCCTGGAGGACCACAAAGAGGCAAGTGATTCCCTCAACTGGTGTTATTTCAGAACCAGTGTCCAATAGACCACTAAATATCAGATTATTTCCCTTACCCTAAGGACAGTTTCTCACATTAAAGGTCTTTGGTCCCTTTGAGTTAGGATGGGAGAAAAATTAGCTGTATAAGTTTTTTGTAGTGTACCAAGATCCTTTCTCAAGTCAATCTAACCAAACTTTTATTCAAGGGGTATTAGGTCTGAAAGTGTCTCAAACCTGGAAATTGGTTGACAGGCCATGATTCTCTTTTTCTGTTCATTTGCCCTTATTTTTTATTATATATAAATCTAATAAAAATGTAGCAGTATTGTTCTCAGGTTTACATTTGAGAACACAATGGCTAGGCAGCTCATGCCACTGGCTTCCACATGTCAGTCTGATTTGATCACTGCTCTGGTTCTGCTGTCCATTATAGTGAGTAAGCGCACCTTCTCGTTCATGCTTGTGCGCTGTCACTTGACCCCTACAACTGTGAGATCTCATGAAATCCACCGCCCTTGGTTTTCATAACTGAGTGATTGTAGTTCCCACTGTCAGGTCTGCTACACAGCGAAGAGCAGTGATAGAGTCCTTCAGGGATGCTGGTCCTCCCGTTACAAATCTTTTCCTTAAAGTGGTCCTGAAAGATGAATCTGGATCATCCCAATACAGAGGATTAGGTTTAATGTGACATATCTACTCCAGCATTCTCTTTCTATGAACCTTTGAATCCTCTCCCCAACAAGGAATATCAGGCGTCTACTACGCATTCATAGCAAGCTATCTTTTCACCTATACTTTTGCCAACCAGCCAGATAAACTATTAATGCCCTTTTTTCACTCCATGAACTAAAACATTAAATTAAGAATCTCTACTGAATGGGCCTATATTGAGCAATAGCATCATCCAAGTGAATGTTTTCCTCACCAATATCCCACACACTTCAATACTGTGCTTATATTAACCAGAGCTCTGCTTATAAGAGTTAAAATACTCAAGAAACTCTTTGGGAATGCAGTGGAACTCCTCATGGGTCACACTGTGTACCTCAGCTTTAGGAGCCTTCGTAGGTCTAGAGGCAAAAGTGAGTGGTGAGGATGGATCCTGTGGAGTGGAATGTCAGCATTATCATGCTTGGTGATTGTATCAGCAACACACGGTAAGTTTCCTCAAAAATAGGAAACTCTAATACCACAGGGAGTGGGGTTGGGGAAGCCTTTGCCACTGTGGATGGGGAAATTGATCCTCTGGCAATATTCTGAGCCTCAACAGGATGCTCCCAAACATCTCCCATCCCAATTTACAACATCCCATTTTTAAAATTAATGCCCTAAATTTTAATTCAAATACCATTTGAAGCTGAGTGATAACTTCATGTTGCATCAAACGAGCAACACTATGGGGTTTATTTTTGGCTTTCTTCAATCTCAAACCTGCAGCTAAAGGAGAAAACTTTTTGCTCATAACACAATTAGAAACTTTTAGGTTCTTTTTATGTGCCTGGAGCTAAGAATTTAAAAATTTGAGATTCTCATTTTCATTTACTAATCTATCTTTACACCTAGATGACATTAGATTTTTAAGTACATCTTTGGAGTTCATAATTTTCCTTTATGTGTTTGTCCAGAGATGCTAAAAGCAACCAGCCAGCATCATTATACTTCCTACTTTTTCAAATATATTCAAAGTTATTGTGCATAGAGTCACTAAATTTCTTACATCTGAAAATAGGTGAGATAGGATAATCAAATGGATCTGCATACTGTATTACTTCAAAGAGTTCACAATATGGATTGAAGTATTCCTCATATCATCGGAAGGAGAGACCACAGCAGCTGTAAGAAATTCATCCTTACATTTCTGCTTCTCAAGAGCCACTGTTGTTAGCAAAATCTATATCATATCTATTAGTGTCATTAGAAGAACATTATATATATATATATATATTAGGCTTGCATTGGCTGCCTGCAGAGTCAGGTGTGGGAGAATATAAAAGGGTCATGTGCACAGTGGAGATTTGAAGAATTCAGTCAAAATAGAAGTCCTTAGAGGTCACTACAGAGTCTCCTGCAAGTTCATATCAGGAAGCTGGAGTTTGTGGTGGAAGGTTGTAGATTCTGTACTTTAGGCTGAAGATTTTGTGCTGGAACCATGGAAAGGAGCATCCAAAGGCAAAGGCAATGGTAAAGCTCCTCTGAAGAAGCATAACTGAGACTTGCTTCTTTTATCCCTTTTTTTGCTATTCGGGCTACAACAAACCTAATGTTGGGATCATCCATAATCAGGGCCCTTGGGTCTTCTATCCTCAATCAATCAGTCACCCAGAATTGTGATAAACTGTAGAACTAGGCATTTCTTATACAACTAGAAACTACAGTTAACAGTCACAATAAATAATCCACAATAACTATATAAAAGCTTATCTTTGGCTACATAAGTAAACCCTTTACTCATTGAGTAATTTTCTAATATTTCTCTATAAATTATATAGTACATCATATTGATTTGTGAGATCATTTTGAAGTATTATTGAAAATTTAATCACCATTAATATAACTGTAAATATACTTATAAAACTAATAATTTATTTTTTTAAATACCTTGTATTTATTTGATAAATATCTTAAAAGATAAAATTGTGTATTGAAAATGAAAATACTTTTCTAGTACATGTAGACAAGAAATAATATAAACATGGTAATCACAATACATTGATTTGTAAGTCCATTTAAACATTATGTAAGCTATAAAATATTTAACTGTATGTATTCACATAGAAATATATTTCACTATCAAAGTGCTAAAGATATGATGAATTTGACAATTACCTTTATAAAAAAAATGATGTGTGTTTATGACTCTCTCCTCATATATTTCTATATTTTTATATTATTCTGTGTTTGTGTAACATGTTATAAAGCTTGTTAAATGTGACATAACGAAGTGATAAGATGTTATGTAGATTTTTGTAATGATTGGTTTTAAAAGGCTTATAATTAAAGGTCATTGTAGCATAACTTGTAAACTGTAGCTATCTTGCCAATCCACTTATGTTGAACTATTCAGTCGCCAAAAAGACAAAAACAAGGAGATACACGTATATTTAGAATTGAGTCCCAATTGCAGCATCCATAATTAATCTGTCATGTAATTAGACTATGCAATACAGCAAGCCTCTATAAACATAACATTTCATTACATATGCCTGCCCAAATACATAGCTTATCAAATGAAACAAAAATCTTCAAATACTGTCTGTAAATTAGAGGTTATGCAATTGTTAGTAGCTATTCATTACTTTGGTGTTTCGGTGTTCATTTAAATAAGTCACCTTAAGTTTATGTGAACAAAGATAGGCATATTGAAGAGCCTTGTCATATGGTGTCCTCATGTATGGCTTGATTTATACCTTACCTCCCTGTACAGTTACATAATTGTCTGACTCTCACTGTAATTTAAAAAGTTTCTTTATAAAGGGAAAATAGAGGAAAGACACCCACTTTAAGTAAGTCAGAGATTATCACAGCGTCTGCATTAATGTATTTAATAATTTATTTTAGCAGAAACACTTTTTTTTTTGTCTTTTTGAGACGGGGTCTCACTGTGCAATTCAGGCTGGCTTTGATCTCACTTTGTAGCCCAGGCTAGTCTCGAACTCACTACGATCCTCCTTTCTCAGCCTCCAGAGTGCTGGGATTACTGGCGTGAGCCACCACACCCAGTGAAGAATAATTTATTTTAAAACAGTGTAATACGACATTGGCCTCAGAATATGAATATTTGTAAAAGGAATTTTTTTAAAAAACACAGAACATGGTTATGTATACAACCATAAAAAAACTTTCATGAGGCTCTAGGATTCAAAATGTAAAAGAGATCAAGTTATTAAACTATCATCCTCTGATTGAGAAATTCTTAAATAAATATCTTGTAATCTGCCAAGCCAATAATTTATTTGAAGAGAGCTGCAGAAGTGTTTCCTTAGAGATTAGGAATTCCATGGCAAAAGAAATACACGATTTAAATATATTTTACGATGAGAAATAATAATTAACAAAATCCACACCCATCCATATTACAGTCTAGCAAATATAAATGTTATATATGTAAATCATCCACATACCACTGACTGCATCTTGCATCCGTCATCTTTGACTAGATATTTGCCTCTTTACTACTTATGTCCACATTCTTATAGCCACTGCCTAGAGCAATGTTACATGTCCATCACATTTCCTAGTCAGCATTTTCCCCAGTCAATACACCTTCTAGTGAAACCATTGGCTTTCTGTGTATGGAGTGTCATGTAATTGGCTTCATGAAATATATACTCTTTTGTGTTCACCATTCGTATTTACTACACACATTTCTAGATTAATACACTAAACTTCAAATATCAGTTGTTTGCATAATGTATTGCCGAGGAGTATTCAATTTTGTGAAATATATCCCAATTTATCTATTCTATCTTGATCAATATTTGGGTTGTTGTAGATCCATTTGTTAGTTTTTACTATTTTTCTATTTATTTTAATTGCAAAATGATGATTTTATGTTCTTATAAGACACAAAGTACTGTTTTATATTTACAATGTGAGTGACTAAATCTGGCTAATTAGCAAGAACACCACCACATATGTGGAGTGCTTTTAGTGAAAACATTCAGATTTAGCACATACCATTTTTGCACTTTTGAAATATACAATCTAATATTATTTACTTTAGTAACCTTTATGTAAATAAATAATGAATAATAATTCTTGTGGGTAAATGAAAATTTTAACCTTTTCTAAACATAACTGCATTTCCTATATGTCCTCTTCCTGTTCTTCCATTAATGATCACTGGGCTCTTTACTCTCATGACCTTGACAATCCCATGCCAGGTAAAAGCGAGATCATGTGGCACTTGTCTTTTGTTTAATGTATTACGCTTAGCATAATATCCTCCAAGTTCATCCATGATGTCCCAAATGATATTTTACCATCTTTATAGCTGAATAGCATTTCATCATTTATTTAAGCAACATTTTTTAACTATTTATCTGATGATGTACACTCAGGTTCCTTTCATATCTTGACTATTGTGCATGAAGTTCTACAGTGAACACTGGAGTTCTGATTTGAACATTTTAGATTGCTGTATCTGCCAGCTTTTCATGTATGATCTCTTTGTGCGAGATCCATTTCTTCTGTGCCTAAAAAGTGGGTTTTTATCAAGAAATGATGTTGAATATTTTCTGTATTTTTGAGAATATCATATACAAAGGGTGATCAAAATATATAGGAAATATTTAAATTTTAAAAATTATTAAGGTAGACACATTACCATGAATCCCCTTCAGTTTGCCCCTCAAAATAAATACCCTCCCTTACTTTGAAAACAGTTATCTAACCATTCTTACCACTTTCTGAGGCAGTTCTGAAAATCGTTCACGTCTCTATGAATTTAGATGAAAATCCAGTGAGAGATACTGAGTGCCATCCAATGGAAATGCAGTCTCACAAAAATGTCACAAGATGTCATTGTCAGCTTCATTCACAAGATCTGGTACTTTACAACTTCTGATTGTTCCCTAAAGTCAAGATGATCATAAAAAAGTAGTTTTTAACCAATTTAAGACACCAGTGTATCCAGGATAATGCATTGAAAGACACACATGAAGAAAGAAAACCTTCCAGAGCTACTTCAGAAATTGGCATGAAAGACAAAATAAGTACACTCAGTGAGAGGGGGTCATCACAATGAGTCTTTTACTGTAACAACATACTTTAAAATGTAAACATCATAGTACTTGTTGATCACATGTCGTATTTTGCTTTCATTTTCTAATCTATATATTTATTTACACAGCCATTCATTTATCTTTCTACCACTCATCTTGGTGATATTATTCTTTTATGTGGTGTATCACACTTATTAATTTCGGTATATTGAGGTATTTTTGTATTGCAGGGAAAATACCATTTCACCATGGTGAATGTTCATTTTAAGATACTGGGAAATTCAGTTTTCTAATGTATTGTTCTGGACTTTTGCATCTCTGTTTAAGAGTGATATTACCTTGTTGTTTCCCTTTCTTGGTATGATATTTTCTAGTTTGTTATCAGCACAATGCTCGCCATGTACAGTAAATCTAAAGCGTCTCCTCTACACCCAGTTTTTGAATCATTTTATTCATTTGGTTTCAAATTGAGCAATCCCCACCCCTTGGAATTTTTTATAATGCCACTCATAAAGTGATGGTCTCCCTCAGATTTTGTTTATCTTTAAATGTTAATCTCCATCTTTCAACAACTTTTGCATGCACAGTATTTTGATTATCATTTTTTTCTTTAGCATGTTAAATGTGTCATTCAGTCCATCCTGGGTTGCAATACTGCTGCTGGGATGTGCACTAATAGCGTATGAAAGTTCTTGGCTCTGTGAGAAAGTTACTTTTATTTTCTTAGTTTGAAAATTTTCTCTTTGTCTTTGACTTTTATAATTTGACGGTAATACATTTTAGAATGTTTTAAATTGATTTTGGGGTCCATTGAATTTCCTGAAAATGTATGTCTGTACCCCATTTAAAGTTTTAGAAGTGTTTATTTCTTAAAACACTTAAATTAACTTAATAAAATTAATACTTACGAATTGTACAGTTCAATGGAGATGTGATGTTTTCATAAATTGTGCACTGATCAAATACAACCACCTATCTCTCCCCTTTCCCCACCATCTATTTCAACCTTCAGTAATCACTAATTCACATTCTGGTCAACTTTTTTAAAATTCCACATATGAGAAAAAGGAAGTAGTTTATGTGTGCCTTTCTCATCTGTTGTATTGCACTTGACATAATGCCCTCCATTCTACTTTATTGCTGTAAATGACAGAATTTCTATGTTCTCTATGGTTAGAGTTATTTATTATACACATACAACTTTTATGCATCAATATATGGATGGAAACCTACAGTGATTCAAATCTTAGTGCCTGTGAATAGGTCCAGAGTAAACATGGGCACACAGGTATCCTTTTGGTAGACTGACTTAATTTCCTTTGGATACATACATAGAAATAGAATAGCTGGCTCATGCAGTGGATCTACGTTTGGTTTCTTAAGGAATCTCCACACAATATTTATAATGCCTCTATTAACTTACATTCCAACTAACAATATACAAGAGTACCACTTTCTCTACATTCTCACCAGCATTTGTTATTATTGTAACCACATATAATAGCCAGTCTAAAAGAGTGAGATAATATTTCCATGTAGTCTTGATTTGCATTTTCCTGATGCAGGATGATATTAAACATTTTCACGTTTTTAGCAACCATTTGTATTTGCTGTTTTGCGAAGATTTAGAAAGGTTTTAGAAATATATATTTTATAAACTTTTTGCCTCTTTGGCTGCCCCCCTCCTTTGCACAATCTCATAATTCATACATTTGCAAGCCTGATGGAATTTGTTCCTTTAACTGGGTAATATCCAATCATCTGTCTTCAAGTTTGCTAATTCTTTCATTAGCATTATTGAGTCTGTATTAAAACTATTGATATTTTCATTTCAGTTTTTTATGCAGCAGAGCCACGATTTCTGTTTAACTTTTATGGTTTCTATTTTATTTTTAAACTTTTCATTTTATTCATATTCTCACTTACTTTAGTTATCTATCTGTATTTACTCTAATTTTGTTGATCTCTTTTTTCTATTTAAACTTATTCTAGCTGATTCTTACATCTCCATTTCTTTGAGATTGTTTATTGGAGCTTTGATTTTCTTTTTATGATGTCACATTTGCTTGATTCTATAACATATGTAGCAGTTTAAAACTGTTAAACTTTCAGACTTAAACTGTTTTCAACATGTTAACGAATTTATTTTTAGATATTCAGACAGAAGAGTTTGCCTCCAGGGTTGCACTGAGCGAGGTTGCATCTAAGTCATGAGGCTCCCTTTGGGTCCACAGTATAGGTGAATCCTGGTAGGCCTATTCTCAATGGTCTAATCAGTATGCATTCTAAATGATCCCTGAATGTGTTAGATTGTCTGCAGATCTATGGTCATTGTGTCTGAAACTGTGATAAAACTTGCTTCACGATTTTTACAAAGTAGACTATTTAACAGGCATGTTTACAAGTTGGCTTCCAATTGGAAAGGCTACTTTTAGACCACTGTATGTGTTGCTAGGCTTTCCAAACAGCCCTGTTTAAGTCTGAGATGTGAAAAAACTGAGACACTGTGCAATTTCAAGTTCATATTCCATAGATCTTCAGGCCTCTCCTTGTGATAAAAGGTAGGTATATCTCCCAGGTGCTTGATGAAGAATCCTGTACTCAGGCTGCAGTCCAGAAGAGCTGGAGCCAAACTGCAAAGCTGTTTTAAGATCCACTGTGACTCATTCCAGGGTATCAACCCGGACAAGCAGTAATGAATGTGCTTTTCTCCAGGTCCCTGCTGTCACTCCACAAATGAGAGGGGCCAGGAACTAGTTGAGGGACATTTGGGGATACAGTGACTCAGATACTGGCAAGCATGACTTAGGGTTTCAAAAAGGCAGATCTAGTAGTACCCTGCTCATTAGAACTGCTCATGGGGCACATCGGGGAAGGGCTGATATAAAGCTTCAAGACTAACTCAGATTATTCTGTGGGATCAGTATTAATAATTCCAGTGTGATAGTGCCAGTGAATGAGATACCAGGAGCTCTCCATGTAGACAGTAGTGTTAAAAATTCCCAGCTACTAGGAATCTGAGATTTAGGGATTTTGGAAACTGCAGTGGAATTGAGGTCAAGAAGTCCGACGGCATCTCCCAGGAGTTCTCTGCACAGTGTAGGTAAGTAGGGCAATGGCAAAGATGGGATTCTGATAATATAGGCTGTTTAGAATCTGCCATGGGATGGAAGCCAGTGTACTTGTGCAGCTGGCAAAGATTAATACATTTTCCAACATCTCCTTATGTTGCTGGTATTGTTTCTAATCTACAGCCTAGAGGGGTTGCATACAAGTTTTAGGGTTCCTTTAGGATCTTCTGTGGACTGAGCCTGGCCAGCCTACAATGGCGTCATAGAAAGGTAAGCTACTAGGAATTTTCCTGTACCAGTAGACTAACTCCCTTGCTGCAACCAAGATAGTCTGGAGCTGGGTCCAGAACTCCTAAGTGTCTTCTATGTAATGAAGATCAACAATCTTGTTCTCATGGCTCACAAGGGCACACTTGCTAGAAGTTCTTTGTGTTGGTAGGATTACTCCGAGATTGTGAAACTGTGCCTGAAGCTAAATCAGAGCTCTGTTAGGATCTTCAGTGGGATGGAGGCTGGCAAGTCTATCCTCATGTTCTAAAAGGTACCTGTACATTTTGGGAATCTCCTACATCTGCAGGCAAAAGGGATGGATATGAGACTGGGACCATTCAGTATGTGTTGTGGGACCTGTCATAGGGGAAATCTCTAGCAGTTTTTGTAGAGACAGAATAACGCCTCACATGCAGTAAAGAGGGACTGGAGCCAAGACAGTGCTCCTTAGGTACTTACTGTAAGACAGACCAGAATGCCTTTTCTGGAGGCACTGATTAGTGAGTCTCCCACTGTGTCCTTGGGAAAAATAGCACTAAGTTGGGATTATATATAAAAGGGGCTGAAATGGAGTTTCAGGCCATAATTAATAATATCACTTAATCTACAAATATTTGTGATGGGTATATGAAATGTCTTAGATGCTTTGGTAAATATTTCATAGTTTCTTTAAAAGCTCACAATAGGTTAACCATTTGACTTAACCATTCTACTACTAACTATACATCCAAGATGACAAAAAAATACAAGTTCACAGTGACTTACATGAGAATGCTCATAATGACTTTATTAGCAATACTCAAAACCTGTTTGAAATTAAACATGCTTGTTAATAGGGTTGACTAGAAAAACTGCAATACCTCAACACAATAGAATGTTACTCAGAAATAAATGATAATCATCCATGAATTATAAAATAATTAACCTGAGTTAAACCAATAAACCAAAAAACACACACAGTAAGTTTCCATTTATTTAAAATTGAGGAAATACAAACAAATCTATACAGACAGATAGATCAATGATTTCAGGGATGGTAGGATGGGAAGAAGGGAAGGTCAAAGAGATCCAAAGTGGGGAAATTATTAGGTTGGTGGATTGTTCACAATCTTGAGTATTAATAATTTCATGGCTGAATGTATACATCAAAATATATCAAAGTTGAAACCTTAAATATACCATTTGTTCCTCAATAAGCCTGGGAAAGAAAATTTCATATGTACAGTGCAGCATAGTGCACCCATGCTTCCATGAGGCTGCTGCAGCACACAATGGCTTCTCAAAGCATGGCCCTCTCTGTTAGAGTTGGATGCCAGTTAAACTTAATTGTCCAGTGAACCAAATTAAGAACCTTCTGGAAAGGTGAATGAATCATGGAGTGGTATGGTTATCAGTCAATAAATCTAATGATATCCATTGATGAATGTGCTGTCAGGAGATAGTGCCATGATGGTGGAGGTAGGCCACAGGAAGCATTCCTCTGGGGAAAGAATTTGGAGATGTTCAGCAAAGCAGCTTAGAGAGGCAAAAGAATGATCTAAGCAGGGCCTATTAGATCATTCTGATCAGAGTTGAAATAACCACAATATGGATAGAAATACAGACAGTAAAGGCCAGGTTCAGGAAATCTTAGAAGGGAATGGAATATTGTTCAGCTATAAAGAAAGACAGTTTTGGGGACTTTGTAGGCAAGTGGTCAAAACTGGAGTCCATACTCATAAGTGAAATAAATCAGCGGTACATGTGCAGGCAACGTATTGTATCACTGGTGTAAGAACCTGAGGGTGGGAATATAAACTAAGAGACATGAAGGAAATCTGTTCAAAAACAAAAATCAGATGGGACGAGGGAAAGGAGAAAAGAAAGAGACAAAAATGTATGTATGTATATATGAATATACATATATGCAGGAGGGCTAACATGGTTCTACTATTGTATTATATCACTTAATGCTAAGGAATAATTGATGATGGTTTATTTGATCAATCTTGTATGTCTGTATGTGTTATCCTGAGCACACACTTCGAAGATATCATTATGAAAAGCAGCAACTATTGGTGGTTTTTTTTTTTTGTCTTTGGTTTTTTGTTTTTGTGTTTTTCTGTTGTTGAGAAGATTAATTGTCTGACCAATTTTGCATGCCTGTATCTGCGTTCATATATATACACTTCGAAGATATCAATAGGTAAAGCAACAACCACTGTTGAGTCCATGTCTCCTTGTCTGTA